>LUCM01003742.1:0-36750 GCA_008360955.1 Fasciolopsis buskii
CAAAAAGTCGTTTTGGCAAGAGCTAGGGGGTCGGTAGACGCATCCAACAAGAAGGCCTTCACGGCCCATCTCAGCCTGAACCCAAGCTCAATGTTGGATGGTGTTTACCATGGTATCCTGGCACAAAGTAGCTGGTATGGATTCTCTGACGTAGACAAGGTGGCCACCTTTACGCTGGGCTTCACGGCTTTTCTTGATGGATTTATAGATGGGAAATATTGTGCCGTTGTCAGGAGTGTGTGTTGAGCCAAGTCTCGATGATAAGTATGAGATCAAAGTTTGGCGAGAGTGTGATAAGACGGATGCATTTAATTTTCTTTAACATGAAGCTTGCATTTGACAATAGTAGCCATTGAATGTGAGTTGAGGAGAGTGACTTGTCTAAGTCATCTTCATGCCAGTCGAAACTCAGAGCTCAATGAGGCATTTCATGAGAACATTTTGGGTTTTCTCGGACTGTTCGGGAGCAACTAACTGTTGGTCATTCCGTGCTTAAGTGCACTAATTTGCTGGGCAAATCTTGACAGGAACGCATTGGATGAAGTCTTAATATGAGTGAGGTCTGCAAACATCAATAACATTACGTAACGAACGGAATAGTTAAGCTGAGGCGATGAAGATCAGTAGTGGTGTGATAATTCGGTGAAAATTAGTCAAAACCAAGCGGACGCCATGCAAAGTGGATAAGGTTGCGTTGAACAAAAATCAAGGGCCGGTAAATTGCTGGAGAAGGCCAGAGGAAAAATGTAAAGGCTATCAAAACTATTCGGAGAATGAGATTTTCGAACAAAACAATGTGGAATTCTGAAGACTGCCGACCGCTGTCTTATGCTGCTGACAATATGCTGAACTGGGAGTTGCGACAGCGAAGAAAACGTTTGTGATAAAGTAAAATAAGTTTTTAGATGCACTAGTCATGGATATCATCTGTGTTATTTTTGTTGTCAAAGGTTTTCAACCCAGACGACAGTATGCTTGAGGAATTTAAGGGGTGCACATTCCATTTCCGCGGCAGTAATTACTGTGTCTTCGTGAGGGACTATTTTTAAATCTTGGCATTTATTTGATAACCACGAATGCTGAACATCAACAACTGACACTGATCATTTGACGCGGCCAACTTGCACATCGTCCCCATCATCTAGCTTACGTAACTCTGTTTGAGATGCGCTGCTTTGTTTGTGTCATTGGGTTTTGATTAACTTCGCTCTACGGACTCTGGCGTTTGGCGCTCGAGTTATGGTCCGGAAGAAGTTTAGATACGAATCTCAGTGCGATTCACAAAAATAGACTTCCCACATTCTGGATAGCACTTCGAGACACCAAGCCACCGCGCAGCCTAAAGTTGTGCAAAGCCCAAAAATGAACAATGTCGCTCCGCAAATTCTACGGCATTTCGACAGTGAGCCTCAGTCACTATCCAGCAAAAGGTAGTCAAGAGCAGGAAAAGTCTGTTCCGTGGTTCAATCAAATACAAAAGATTCTGCTCGCTTTACCAGTTCCAATAACACTTGCCTGAGCGTAACAACCAAAAATCATTACGAACCAACGGAACGTCTACGGCCGACCAACATGAGAAGTAAAACGAAAGTGGACTAACAAAACTAGGCACCCCAAGTCAAGTGACCCGTGATTGCACCAAACGCCCGCAAAATAATCTCAGGTAAAGATCACAGGGGCGGGAAAATGAAGGGTGATGCATGGAGCCGAAAAAATAGCGACCAAATTCAGTGTCATTAAGAGCAAGTTAGTAATGCGTGCACGAAACCGAGGATTTGTGATGATTCGGGCAGTTGGCCTTGTGGCACCTAGCTTCGTTTAAGCCACCCCTACCGCCATCTATACCTCGCAACAAACGTTTTTATATCACTTTGTAGGTACATATGCTATTATCTCTGTCTGCAGCGATAGTTCATCCAGGTCCGCTCCATAGGACTGTGAAATTGAGGTACTCTACATAAAAATAATGTGAGTAGGGAAGTTGGCGGTGGGCAACGGACCCCTTCGCACCTCTGGAACAAATAATACCAGTGTTTCACAGACGCGATAATTTAGACCTGGCCGTGAACAAATAGACGGGACAAAATTTTCTGGGCATCCAATGCCCCAGCGGCCAAACAACTATTATAGCTTTGAGGAATATAACGCGCTCTTCCGACTGCTTCCCCAGTGGATTTTGTCCAAGGAGCCAGACTGCTCCTGGGCTGAATTCTGATGAACGTTTCGCAGTTATGTTTCATTTTTTCTGTTCCGTCTCTGTTGCCAAATGACGTCAAATGAATGCCCCTGACGGCTTATTGTTCTCGCAGAACAGATCCCTGCGGCTACCGTTGGCGGTGTCCAATCATCATGCGATTCCTGGGTCAAAAATTAAAAGGCACCAGGGGCACTGGAACGCCTTGCTATTCCGGAAGTGTCATCTTACATTTTGTCCCGTTTGCACAGTTTTGTCTTACTTATTGAAACAAAAGCTTGAGGTAATTTCTGCTTATGTGGTTTGCCAACTCCTACTTCTGGGAGAGGTCACCATCTCAAACCTATTTTGCCGGGCTAATGAGGATAATTGTAGTGACCACAATATTTCTTGCCGTCCGGCGGAGGAATTCTGTCGGACCGGCTAATTTGAATTTTGGTTTTGGTTGATCGAAATCCCATCAATGAAGGACAACCACAGGTAAAGTACCAGTTTTGGTAGGAACACACACTACCAGAGACTTCCGTAGAACAAGGACCTGTCTGTTTCATTAGGTGTTGCAAACCATCCAAAACTGGTAAGTTTATCCCAGCTTCTCAAGTTACGACCAAGCATGTTGGTAGGGTGGGTATTTTGGTCATTTTACTTCCCACAAAATACTGCATCTTTTCCGTTTTTAACTCATTTCCAGGAGGGTCTCATCAGGAATTTTGCTTTAACTTCATTGAGACAACCTTTGGATATGGCATCGAAAAGTGCCCTGCCGATCTCCCCGGGCCTTCATTGTGCTTATTGGATAATTGGAAAATGCAGCACAAATTAGTGGTTACCTAAGCACATTTTTGTGTAGCTGTGCCTGAGCCCATGGCATTTTCCCCCCAACGGACATCCTCGACAGTCACAACTTACGGCTTGTTTCCAGAAAAGCCTATTTTAATGACAGTTTATCCGCCCTCTTGTCAAGGGATTAAATAAGACGAAGCAAGTTGCTGCCAGAGAACGCTTCCCTAGTTGCACCTGATATCACTTCAGCTCCAAACGCTTGCCTTTTCCGAACAACGCCAAAACGTCACCGCATATATATCGCTGAGACGACCGGCGTCCTACGGATCAACCCCTCTATTGGAAAAAAGGTCCTTGGCAATGGTTTAATAATATTTTGTTGGCATCATATTCTCCCCCAGGATCCTAGAGTTCGTTCTGTTTGCTTTCCTAAATTTGGACACCACACCCGTTCTCATATCCACCAGCCTACATCCAAAATCCTCTTGATTGATGTCCCCCAGTTCCACTCACCATCCAATGGTCCACGCATTCAATGGACATTTATCCTCGGTTTACCAACATAGAAGATACATTTTCAATCGAAAATAGCCTGGTTTCCAACTCGTTGGCACACCCATTCTCATCCGGAATCTCGAAAGCACAACTCTTTTCCCCCTAAAATAATATTTCCTCAATACGTTTTGCCGTTCAAGATTCAGCTTGCACAAATTTTCACCGTTTTTGTCACCCAACAGTCACGCAATCCTTTTGGTAATAAACCCTGAGCGTTTTCTCGAAATTAAACGTTCAATTATTGCTTCTAAATGAATCGGTTCAATGCATGTCAGAAACTTTTCGTGTCACAGCACGTAGTTCTAATATTAGGCTGAGTGGTTTTTGCTGTCTTGAAGTCCTACTCCAAGAAGGAAACCTTCCTGCCTTTCTGAGCTCACTTTCGCTTACATGTAAAGTTTTGATCTAGCCCTGCCGACGTTTACAGTGGAATTTCTGTGCTTTTTGGGATATCCAAGACGCATGCGATATGCAAGATCATATCTCACAGTTATGGAAACGACAATGTGCTCATGCACAAAACAAAAAATGGGTGTAGTAAACACTAACATAAAATGGAGGCACAAGAGATACATGAAGGTGTTGACAAGCAGGTCTTACTGTACGCAAATTGCGATTTGCAGTGTGAAAGACGGCCAAACAGGACGTGGCTGAAGATGATGGGCATGGCTGTAAGAAGCAAGATTGAGATTCATCCTACCCGAGTAAAAAGCTTGTAGAACAAGTGTTGAACTTCCACTGAAGGCCTAGTTGATGAGCAGTACCTGATTTTAGGCAGGCTGATAGCAAGTAAAAGTGTAAAAGGTTAATTTTTCACGCCGACGCTTGATGGAAGTCGTGTTGGATAGACAACATTTTATCGGTGCCTATGGTTGTTGGCACCGATAGTGTCCTAAAAATGGCGGTAATGGTTGAAGCTGCCCATGTGCTGGACATCCTACCTGAAAAGTCTTTGAACGGTGAACGTACGTGGTGTGATTTGCCAGCCTAGCTGCAGGGATACATTGCTGCAGTCTAGCTGTCGGGTCGTGTGCTCAGGCAGAGGCGGTGGACGTGACCGCGCCCTGCACAGAAAGGATCAATGTGATGCTACAGAGATAGATGGAAACTGATATGGAACGTGGTATTGTCGAGCGCGACAGTGTTTTGGCTTGCTTACTTCTCTCAGTAGTTCAGCCACAACGCTGGTGAGTGGTCTGAAAAAAACAATACTTGGTAGAACATCCATTTAGCGTCGTCCTAAATAAGGTCCTAGCCCACACACTCATGCCAGGTTCAGATCGGTATGACATTGGATTCCTTCTTTCTCACTTGTCACTCCGGACGAGTTGGGACATTAGTGTCATCTCTCCGATTGCTCCTTATTAGACCGATCCACTTGGAAGAGCGTACGCGAGAAGTGGGAAGCATCCTGAAATGCGCTCCAGTAGTGGTAGAATTGGGCAGAGAGTAAAATGGCCCAGAGAGTGCATCACTAATTCATCGACACCTAGACTGCTTGCCATGGAATCCAGACCACTGCAAACACGTGGACACAATACCACTGAGATACGGATGACAGAATCACCTAGTACATTGTGAATAAAGGGGATTATGTTTATGGAATACGGTACGGCGTTCCTTGCCGTAAATTGTCGTCGTAGCTTTTTTTCTAGTTAACCAGCTTTATTGTGACATTATTGGCAGAGTTAGAGCCATCTTCCAGAAGAAAGAATCAGCTTAGTTTTTCCGAACAATAAATACAGAATTGTTCGGTGATTAACAGTTTGCTTACGCTATTTTGACGTGATCCCAAGTCAAACGACTTCATAGTGCAAAGTCTCCGTTTATTTATTTAGTTCTAGGATTAGAAGAACCAATTGGTCTGTCTACTCATTTTTAAATCTGCACGTTTCCAGGATTCTCAAAGCCATCCAGCTCTTCAGGAGCATCTAGAAACCTGGGCTTTTTAGTTATACTCATTCATTGTAGCCAGCCTTTTTTGGTCCTCATCCAAAGCGAGGTACTACCGGCCTGCTAATCTACCATCCGGACCTATCTGTATAAGCAAAATCTGCAAATTAGAAAATTTGCCAAGGAGAATTCAACAAATAACTTTACTCCCTATGAACACTATAGTTCGTCAGGCAATTTCCCTGTCTTTTCCACTTATATCCTCCTATTGTACACCGCTCTCATTGCAGTCCTAAAGAAAGTAAATCGACGTATAAAAACGCAAAAGACGCTAGGTAGGTGTTCCAGGATCCGCAAAAGGCAACAAACCTCACGGTTGCAACAATTGGTATTTCGAAAAATAAGGCCCGTCACGGGGTTACTTCATGCTCGGTGGCCCCCGTTGATGTTTGCTACATAGCCAGCAGGAAGGCTAATCACCTTGAAAGAAGGATCGCCATCCTCCAGAATCAAGTTTAGTTACCGGAAGATATTAGGTCACGAATGTCTTCACTTCATAACGTTTATGAGAAAGAAAATAACCCCAGTCCTCAAAATCTGGTCATTACTTGCAGCTATTTAGATTCCATTTCCGCGGAGCTCCGCAAACGCGCTGTTGCCGGTAAACGTGCTGCAGCGCTGAACGTTCCGGAAAGCCTGAAGCTGGAAACGGTAAAACTCCGCATATTGGTTGCATGCAACATGTCCCATTGTCAATGCCCTTTTATAACGCTGCAGAAAAAAGTGTCGCGGTAAGACTGCCCCTTGATCTTTGAGATTCCCGATGAGCTGGCATCTGGCAGTTTATTAAAATAGCCCAATTAATTGCCCGAGTTTCGACTTTCAAGAACATTATTATCTTCGCTAACAGAACAACCATCAAAGGAGAGGCAAATGGAACTTAGACAACTTCTTCGGCGACAACCTTATATACGAAGCTAAACGGCATCCCTAACCCCTTACCTCGGGGTTCGCTGAACTAGTTTTCCTCACTAGAGCTTAGTTCACCAGAAGCGTATGAAAAAACAGTGGAATTAGATCCGTCCAGATCTCTCCTCTATCGAACCGCCCGACAAACAGTTGCATCTCACTTCTTCTCCAACTGTTTTCACCTCTGACTGTGAGAGAGATGTTTGCGAGAATGGCGACAACCCGCATCGCCACATAACTGACCCTGGCAAACCCACCAAGAAATGAAACTCCCAACCCAGTGCCCCGCCAAATAACATCAACTTCAGGGAGCGGCACCACAACCTCCTAATGTAGACCACTCCCAGTCTGGCCTCTCCTATGTCCTCTCTACCTGCTGCTTCAGTAGCAACCCCTACTTGACCTTCGGAAAAGGTCTTCCCACATGACTCCTTCTTGACCCGCCCATGACTGTTGGGGCCTTACCTCTCAACCGCAGGTGTGTACCATCCATTTGGCCTCCAAACGGAAGCTCGCCTGACTCTTTTCAAATTCCAATTAATGGTGTTGCCATCACTTGCCTGAAAGCAGGTTGATGCTGAAGAAAACCAAACGACGTTTAGAAGCCCCAAAAATTCGGTCCATCAGGGCACCTAATAGACCCCAGATGACCTTCACCACTGCAAATTTATTCACTGGCTACTAAAAATAAGCCAGATCCATCAATCTACCGATACCATACCTAATGAAAGATTTCTTTGCATCTGCCGTCAAGCCGATCCCGACTGGGCGAATGACTATCGTCTCCTGTCAGCCCAAAACATTACCCCAACCCCTTCCGAAATGCTCTATCCAAATTCTGTTTTCCTAAGCCGCCTACGGTTAACTGTGATCGGTGCACACCACACCCTAAACACCATACCCAAAATGACAACTGCAACTCTCTTCCTACTGATTGTAACAACCCAATGAATCCAAAGAACACCAAACCGCCGCTCTTGTGAGTCTTCAGCCATCCCCGTTAGTTTAGGCCGCTGCTAATCAACCCTGATCACAAAATTTCTGCTCGAAGGCCAACAAAATCCCACCCACCAGCATACCTCGCAATCTTCGTCTTGGATACCATGTCATCCACAACTGGTGTTTACCATTCATTAAATTACTTTTTCATGCGAATTGCTTCCCACCCGCCCGCTCCTTTCAAGGGTTTAATCGCCACCCGCTAATGTGGTTGCAAAAACATGGGTTCCCCCACTGCTATAACCTAACGCCCTGGAATTAGCACTTTTTAAAACATAACGAGCATCAGTTGATAAATCGGCGATGAGCACTTTTGAATTTCAGCTGGATCCCTTCGTGGGTTTGATATCTACGATTATGAGACCTACAAACACTTTCGTATCATTGGTAACTTTGATATCGTGACTCTTACCTAATCGACCAGCCCTTGCCTCAAAAACGAGAAAAAGGAATGTTAAATGATTTGAAAAACGAGACCCATGTATGCAATATACATGCGCTGCTGAATGCCCTGCAGATACGCTTACTTGCGCCACCATGCCTGCGCACTTCCTAAGCTCACTTTCCGGTTGTTGATGCCTTGATTGCGTTTGCATATCTGTCTCACTGCTTATTCCCCCTCTCGTCGTCCAGGTTCCTAACCTTCACTGTATATTAGATGGACAGATTTCAAAGGCAGCATCAGGGAGCCACGGGACAAAATTCATGGCTTCACTAAGGACTGGAATTCTGGCTTCCTTAATAACTATCATCTTCATTTCGAAAGTGGAAGTCGTGAAACTCGCCCTTTCTGTGCCGAAATTGATAGGCCAAAACTCCCTGAGCTTCCATATGCTTGATTAAGCCACCGCTGGAATTCCACAGCAGGGAAACACAAGGCGTAATTCGTGAGTTGGTGCTATGGGACTGTAAATACTCTAGCAAACTGGAACATGGTTTTTAAAGCCAACTTTGCACCAATAGATATGCTGTACTTAGTCTCTATCTACACTGCCTTAAACCTTGCACAAAAAGGAAAGCGGACCCATCCCGAAAGCCTCAAGTTCAAAGAGACGGGAGCTTTTACTGATCCTGGAAATTTTGTTGAACGGCATTTTATTTCCGCGGGCTTCCATCTCTCCGGAACTTTTGATCTTTTTGATCAAAAGCAGCCTCTTTTAAGATCTGCGAGGCAAAGCTATTGGATTATTTTGAAGCTGATATTCGTCATCTCCAGCTCTGCGGAAGCCCCCCCTTAGAGTCACCCTGAAGAACTATTCATTACCGATTGCGCCAAAAGAAGGTAAAGAGAAGAAAACTTCATTTCTGTCTTGTATTCATTATTATTCAGGGCCTTGCCATGTGTCAGTTGCCATGTCACCAACTTCGGTATTTCGTAAAATAGGCAGGTATTAAAAAAGTTTCTCCTGAGTTTCCACCATGAAATAAGTACAATTTGCTTTGTCCATCACCTGGTAAACATACCTTCTATTGATTAGCCCTTGTTATTACTTTTTTCTATAGCACCTTGCATGCGAGTGTGTATAGCTCCTCTTTTATTTGGCATTTATTTCAGCTGAAAATCACCATAAGAGAGGGAGAGTTGTCACAAGACTCAGCGTCAACCCAAGTTGTACTTCAACAACGGACCCCCAGAAGATTTCAAATCTGCGTATCTACGCTTGACATGAAACCCGGGGTTCAAAAAAGCACTTCAGGAACTCAAGGTAACAAGATGTCCAATAGCTAGACCTACTGGTGCGAAAATTTTATTGCACCACTGGATACCACTCTCTGTGCACGTAAGCAGAAGAACTTTGGATACTTTCTGGGGAGTTTGGGTCACCGCTATTGTGTGCTAATTGAAGTGAGCTGAACTGGACTGAGGTGTTTGTCGGAGTCGTCGGAATGTGTTTTGAAGGTCAAGCGCTCTTTCAGAAATGGTACTCCGTCATGTGTATACGCGCGCAAATAGGCAAAATTGTCGTACGGCTATAAATAAACTTAGTTTGGGATTTAGTGCATCGATGAACAGTGTATAATAAATTCGCCATAGACTGAAAATTATGGCGCAAGCTTGCGATCTTGTTCACGCGTCTTCGTGGTTACCCTTGGTGAGAGCAACCGCAATCGGATGGATACCTCTTGCTCAACATACACTCCCAAAACCAATCGCATTAAAGGATGGCGTCTCACCTAATGCAGCATCTACGGTAGCTGACCAGAAAGCCATAATAAATGTGAGTGGTCAGAGATTCGAAGTCTCCAAAAGTAGTCTTAATCGGTACCCACATACTTTACTAGGGTCTGACGAAAAGGATTATTTCTATGACGAGAATGTCGGGGAGTATTATTTTGATCGTGACCCGGAAATATTTCGACATATTCTCACGTACTACAGATGCGGTCACCTTCACTATCCCAAAAAAGAATGCGTGATGCAATACGAAGATGAACTCTCCTACTTTCGCATTGCACCGGAAGCCCTTGGTGACTGCTGTTATGAAGACTATCACGACAGTAAACGAGAAAATTCTGAGAGGCTTTTGGAGGAGAAATCAGTGACAAAAGAAGCATCCGATATTCCCAAAGACTTTCGAAGTCGTTTGTGGCATGCTTTCGAAAATCCCGAGTTTTCTACCACAGCGATTGTGATATATTACGTGACCGGCTTTTTCATAGCTGTATCTGTATTTGCAAACATAACAGAAACCATTCCTTGTGGACCTGAACCTGGCTTACTAAAACAACGAGCCTGTGGTGACCGATATGTAGACGCTTTTTTCTGCCTAGACACAGCTTGTGTGGTCATTTTTACAATAGAATACTGTGCTCGGATGTATGCTGCTCCGAACCGCTGGAAGTTCTTTATAACTGTCATGAGCATTATCGATGTTGTTGCCATCTTACCATTTTACATTGGATTGCTTATGCCGGACAATAAGGTAAGTGAGAAACGTTTCACGACCACGGGATTTGTTTCTAGCAGAAATAACCAAAAATCCTAATAATCTGGTAAATTTCACGATCCTCCTTCAATGTAGTAACATTTTATGACAAAATATTTTTTAACTATACTGAGTTGCTAGGTTCACCAAGGTTTGTTATGCACGTATGTATATTCCGACCTATATTGTGCCTGAACCCTCCAGGGTAATAAGATAGTCGGCTAGGTTTGGTTGACTAGGTCCCATTTTGAGAGGGTCTTTGGCTTTAACGGCAGCATATATCAGCGTAAACCTTAAGCATTCTTTGGAGACTATGTTGTTGAGAATGATTTATGGAACAACAAACCGAAACGTTTGTCCTCCTGAACAGCAGTATTATTTTTCAATAAATCCCATTCAATCAGAAACGTGTTTAGGATGACCTGGTTTCACACTGTAAGCAAAATCTGAACCTTCATGGTCAAGAAATTAAACAGAACTCACTGGATACCCGGGAAATTTGGATCGATTCAGCGTCTTCTTGATTGTCTAGGCGTTTGCAAAAGCTGCAAGATTTTAAAATAAAGAGAATCAGCCACTGGTCTAATAGTACTAGATTATAGCGGCGCCTAAAATATTAAAGTACCGCATGCATAGCGGCAGAAATATATAATGGCATGTATATGGTTTTAATAATAATCGGTTTGAAAATTTCATGACTATTTCCAATCTTCCTATGTTTTACTCCCTATGGTTCAGTTTACAGAATGCACAGACGCATTTTCAAAAGTTCTGAGAAGTGGGGTACTTGGCAAACTTTTCTGAAGGATGTGAAAAACTCAAGCTTTCCAAAGCTTTCTCAAAATACCCAAAGAAAAGCAGTGGAGCTTATCTGTGCTTTACCCGTTAGTCGTTATTTAATTTGTGACATATTTCCTTACTTTTTTGGCAAATGCCAAAAAAGCGGCTTTGTGTCCACTTATATCGAGCGCCTCTTCTTAGTAATGAATAAATCCCGACTAATGTATGCATAACTTGTAAGGAGAAAAGTCTAAAGTTTTTATAATTGGAGTTCAGTGAGACAGGTTCATTTACTCGTAGGACAAGTAAAAGCATGAAAGTCCCCTGATTTGGCAAACCATGGAATAACCGACTCATTTTTCACCGATATTTCAGGGGAGAAATCTTCGCCTTATCCTTGCATAATGGGCTAAAAGTGCTTGGCATGCTGTCATGTGACAGACGCCAAAACATAAAACATCTAATCAAAATGCATGTATAGTTCCTTTTTGCTCGAAAAAATGTCTGCATTATAAGCAAGACTGCTGTTTAAAACGGGGGAATACTCATTTATTGCAACCAACGGCACTGATATTTTGACAAGTTGGACATTAAATGGACGTAGTTTGCATTTGTGGTACCTACTGATGAATAAAAATTGAGATTAAAGATTTTGGGTGACTAAATTAAGTACTTGTGTAAAGGTTCACCTGGTAGATGTTGATACCTTTGACGAATTGATTTAACGTTAATATAGTTCTTAGGTTACGATGTCTTTGTATCAACTTCTTGAAGAAGACCCATCCAAATTATCAACGATCGCCTTTGAAAAAATAGAAATATATCACAACACTAAGTGATAACCATATTGGTACTCTAAAAACAATTCCTTGTGAAATGTGCAGCATTGATAAGGGCAAAAAATATGCATGGCATAGTACAAATTTATGTTCATGTGAGCATCCTATCCAAAATTAATTTAGTTATCGAGAAACAATACAAAGGTGAAACACCAAGGGAACAAGGTATTTTGCTAATGAAAAGCAAATGAAATGCTACAACAGATCCCGGGTAAACGATCAAAAATATGGGCCGCAAACTAAAAACTAATTACGAAATATCCTATAAAGTTCAAGAAGTGTTCACAAATATAAGAAAGTTTAAAAAACACTAAGACCATTTTCGTTTTGCGGTCCACACTGCATAAATCACAAGTTTTTTGAAACTGCTAAGAACCGAGCAAGCAAACCATTGCTAATACTTATGTAGGTGGCCAAGTGAAGCTGTGCTTCAACCGTTTTTTATCCTGTAAATTAATCTCAACTAAAAATTAGCAGTTTGGCAGATTCACCCATATTTCCCATATTTCGTAAGAACACTTTTATCGGGAGTTCTCTTAAATAGCCCTCTCAAACTAGTAATGCACCTACACTATTGTTGTTCCATATTACAAGGTTTCTGTGGCATTTCTGACCAAATACTGGCAGCTGATGCTTATCTTCTTAAAAGCAAATGCCAACTGAAAAGCGACACTCGGGCCATTTAAAAATGCTTGTGTGGATCTACCGGCGTTTAAAAACCTTTCTTACTTATTTAGTCAACCCAAGAGTCCAAAATTTACAGATGTCCATGTTTGCGACTTGTTTTGCCAATGACATTAATTAATGTACTTTGATGCACTAAATTACTTCGTCTTCGATTTATATTAATTGTTTGCCAGTATTCGCCTTTTGGTATGGCGGTCTCATTTTTAATTAAGGTAGTTACAGTTGATTAATATTTGGGTACTCAAATGTGTACACTCGACGTTCTACCCGTTGAGGATTATTGTGAATATCAGCATGCATTTTTACTTTACAAACAAAGTGTAAGAATTCGCCCAACCCAAGAAGGTTTATATAAAACAAGGGGAACGCGCAAGCCATTAGGAATAGATTTATTCCTACGACAGTAATCTTCCCTTAGCCACTCACTTTTCAGGTTGCTTGCTTTTGTGAAATACATTGCTGCTCACTGCAACTCTGTGGTTGAGAAGAAAGGCACTCTGTGACAACAAACCTTTGGTAGACTTTGCACAAATTTGTAAATATCTGGCATATTTACTTTTCAATCTAAGTCTAGGCCTCTTGATGATGACCAGGAGAGGTGACAGTCTCTTATCTAGCATTTTGGAAATGAAACTCCCGTATTGAACTTTAGCCGTGATGTTTCTGACTTTTTGAGGGCCAGAGAAGACCCATGCCATTCCACGTTTTGCTCCCAGATTAATCTATGTGCCCATGTGTAGGCTGGACCCGAGAGAGCTTAAAAATTCCTTTTATTACTGAGCTCGTGAATCACTGCGCTTCTTTGAAACCTTTTATTCACTATAAGGTTCCTAGTGGAGAATAAACTGTTGGCATCTTCCGGTATTTCTTCTGAAATCGAAGATTTAAAGCGACTGTTACAATTATTAACCAGCTTGTACTTAGTGTTGCTCAAAAGCAGGAAGTTCTGCCTCGTATTAGCTCACATGTTATTACTTTACTCTATTTTAAATTCGGTATTACTTCCTCCTACTAGTTTCCTCAAGAACAATAAATTGGGGCAAGCCATACTGTTTACTCAATAATCAAGACCACATTGTCTATAACATCTCCCCATTAGCCAAATAACCCCTTGCTTAATTCAGCACCTCGACAATACCTGACTCTATCGTTTATTCAGTTTTTTTACTTTGGTGATTTTGAAGGTTATTTTATCTGTTGCTCTGGATCAGCAGTGTTTACTGCTTTTTGCCGGCCTTTCTTAAGACTCCTCAGACCTGGTTTTGTTTTCTGCATCCTTTAGCCCCTTGCCGTTTGCATAGAAGCAGATATTACTTTTGGCTTACCGAATCTTCATCTTGGTGATTATCATCAACTGTACCCTGATACCTAATTAACAGTTCTTTTTTTTGCATCATCGTTGACATCCATCCGCAGAGTATTCCACGATTTCCTCAAAAAATAATTAAATTTATGTATCCCATTGGTTGAAAAGAACTTCAACCGTCTCTTCGGTGAGATACTAGAGTACTTCTATTTGCTCGAATGTTTTTGCAAGGTTATGAGTCAAAGACGTAAGTTTTGCTCATTTAGCCTCCAAGAGTCTTAATCAAAACTATTGAAGTAATAAAATATTTTAAACATCAGTTTGGAAACAGGGCCATTTGCATGCAAGCTCACAAGCATTTGCCTGCACTAATTATGTTACTAAAGAACAAAACGTTGCATGGTACCATGCAAACCCTCTTCTCTTCTCGCAAAATTTTTTTATGAAGGCACCAAAACAATCACATTTTGCAAACTATCCTTTTCTAATTGTCTTTAAACTATTCAGAGACGCGGGTAGGATACGCCACGTTTCTAACTTATCTTTCATTTACATTTTAAATCCAAACACATTCCAATTTCCTTATAGTTATAGGCAATGTCATATATCCATGCATGTTCTTCATAGATGGAATAAATCAAAATACATCTATGCAAAGGCCGGGCTATTTTGTTTCTGTTGAAATAACCTATCAACCCAAATGTGGCATGCCGGTTGAAATATACGAGAATCAACAGGTCCTCCTAGTTTGCTTAATGATTATCATACAACACACCACGACATCTGAATTACGGACGATGCACAAGTGCTACTGACGTAAATCGTGTTCAGTTTTTGGCGAGCATCTTTCTGTATGCACCAGCATAGTTTTGTGCGATTTTTTCATGTCGAATGCATGCGGTTTCCATGTTTTCCTCAGAAACTAAATAATTACGGCACAAAACAACAATTTGTTATCGAATCTTTATCTAGTTTGTTTGCTATCTTCACCCCACGCTGCCAAGCACTCGGGTCGACCAAAAATCCATCCTAACAGTTTCTGCCAAACTTAACAAAACCTAATGACGCAAGGAATATATCGAAAAATTGATGTGCCATGCACTGGGTTTAATTGTGAATGATATAACGTTAATAACAGCGTTATCGGTAGGTTTGATGTGTCAACGTTTCTCAAGGCAAGTTTTACAATCAAAGATTTGATTGTTTCACATGACCCCGGAGTGGAGTTAACTATCTCCAATTCACCTATGGGGGAATGTAATTCGTCCATCAAACATCCACCTGCCGAACGCTTGGCTATTGTTGATCGTATTAGCTCAGAGTATACGCACTGAAATATATCAACAAAAACCACTTTACAAAACTAGGTAGTGATTAATTACGGGCATAGTACCTTCAACATAATTCCAAAAGGAATCTTGTTCGAGACAATGTATTTAAAAATACTAATGCTTGACAAACATTAGAGAGTACCATGATGTTTGCTATAAAAAGAAGCTTTAACTTCTGGTGTTAGCACTCAAAAAGCGATTCTGGATAAGATTGTCTTCGAAGTTGAAGTTAACGTCATTTTCCTCACGCTGGTGTTTAACTTGACTTCCTCTTGCTTATACCAGTACAAATATAGTTACAAACCAAGAAGTAATAATTCTGTTGCGAGGAGGGCAGTAGCACTGCTGGTTTGTTTAAAGGACAGCCGAAGAATATGCAAACTTATACCCTTGTCAAAAACTGACACCTTTCAAGATAGATTAGATACTGCTGGACCTCTGCCGTTGAAAGGCAATCGTATCAGGGAGAATTTTCTCTCAATACTTCGCATAAGACCTTCATTTTCATAAGTGTCAGTCAAATTTTCAGCTTATCTTGTAATAAATTAGTAGCAGCACAAAAAGTTTTTAAAATAAAAGTTATCTAAAGGCTGATGATAGAGATATTGTTTTGAAATACGCAATGAACCGAAAGGGATTTGCGAGTAAAAAACACGAGCTGAAAGTAAACGAGTGACAGAATATGAGAAACAACAGAAACTGCAAAATAACTAAAATGCGACTACTAAAAATTAACTAATCGCTGGCAACAGCCATTACAGAAGGTCGCATTGCTTGAATAACTCCAATTTCAAAGTCGTAATAGAAGTGGCATCAAATGCTATTTGAGGTGAAATCAAAGATCCACTAAGAGAAGTTAGAAAGCGAGTGTCGGATTTATTTTTTGACGTTTATTCACCAAATGTTGTAAGGTTTCGCCGTAGATTGTTCCAGCCCCACCTCTGAAAATTATCATAGGGGATAGTTCTGATTTTCATTTTTGTTGAGCTTCTATTGTAAATTAAGAATATATCCTCACGAAACTTATAACCTGATGCAACATGCTTGCGACGCCTACATTTGTTCAGAACTTTGGAAGGCAGTAGATAGTAACATCGTCGTAGTAATGGCAGTGGTACTAATAGTAGTAGTAGCATTGTGACGGTGTGAGCAATAAAAACGATGATGTAGGCAATATGTAACGCTTTACGACTGCACAAAAAAAAATGAAATTTCGGACTTGGAGGAGGAAAGCAAGACTAGAAGGACACAATAAACAGCGAAAGCAACATGGGAAGTCTGAATAAACTGGATCTGAGGCGATGACAAGGCTACACAGCGTTTACGATGAGTACTCATGCCATACTTAGATGATATCAACATAGTCTGGAAACATTTGCCATAATGAAATAATTTTATTCCCCTTACTCGCTTCCTCTATAGTGCAACAGTAAGATGAGCGATGTCAATGAATATTCCAGACAAACTGAACCAGTTTAATTCACGTGCCCTACAATTCCAGCAAAGTGATCACTGATAAAATAAGGTAATAGGAACAAAAAATATAACTAAGAGAAAGGCAGAAGAAGTTAGGTCATAAAAAGGGTGGTTTTCAGGAGTGAGATCTGCGTGAAATCAGCGTTCTCAAAAAGCGTTGCAACTAAATTGCGGAATCTTCGTCACGACGTTTAATTTTCAGGCTTTTCGCTACCCTGGCTTTTAACTTTAATGAATATTGCTTGAAGGCCAGTTTCTCAACATCCGGACTAAATTCTAGCCAATTTTTCTGTCACTCTTTGATAGAAGAACAAAAATAATGCTCCTTCGAAAAGAACTTGATGATGCTTAAGTCCTTGTTACAAGATGTGCAATTGGTCGGATATACAGAGCACGTCGAGTTTCTGCAACATAAAAGACTGGAACGCCACATAGTCTGATATTTTCAATAAAATGTGGTATCACAAACAGTCATAAAATTATAGGTTAAAATTTTTCTCAAAAGTGAAGAAAAAATTAAGGATCCTATATAAACCTGTTGGAACAATCCACATGAGACTAAGTTTTTGGGGTTATGTGGCCCTCCAAATAAACGAAGCACTTACGGACAGCTTTGGTTTGTTTTGCATGTAGGCCCATCAAAAAGTAGAAAAAACTCTCGACTTTCGTTCAGTCTAGGTTGGCAAGCCTGAACCACCGAGCTTGTACTGCCTATCCGTAGTGCTGTAGCCCGAATGGGAAAAATAGTTGACGGAAATTCAGATTAGATGTTGCTCGAGGATACCTAGAGAGCTCGCTAGTATAGGGACGAATACGGCCTTATAATTATTAGTTTTAAAAATCTAATGCCTTGATTATGCACCGATTTCCGTAAGGGACGGACAGGAAATGAATCATGCCACCGCAGCTAAAAGAAGATCACAATATCAACTGAGTTTATCTTTTTGCCTTGGAGGACGGGGCGGAATTGTCAGCGTGATGCAACAGACGAAAAATGGCACCCTAGGGTACTTGTTTTGTAAATTGTTTGATCACATTAAAATACGGTTATCGCGCTGCATCACCACGTGAATCACTCGAGATGTCTTACTTTCTTTGAAAATTACCACTGAGCACATTGAGAAAACACAAGTTGGCGAACAAGCTAGACAACAAAACAATTAACACCACAAATCCCTTCCCCACTCATATTTGTAAATGACTAATCCAATCCTTCCTATAGTGAAAATATTTTGTCAAGATATATATAGTGATGTAATGGCATGAGTACGAATCACTGAAAACGAGCTTGTTCCCAATGTGATTTTCAGTCTCACTTGACACTGTGCATGGTAAGATTAGCTTAATTCGCATCATAGTATCACCGTGAGGTGGTTTGAAGCTACCTCAGTGCACCGAATATTTCTCGCTTTCATTTTTTAGACATTTGCTGTACCGTGGCGATTGTTGAACCCATTTTAAAGTCGCGGTTAACGAGAACTCCTTTAACGTGGAATCATTTTATCCAGTACAGCTTGTATTTCTTCTTTCACCATAGGTAAGATATTAGGTTTGTTGCAGGACGTTGTATTACAGGCTGCGTCAATCTGTACATTAAATAGCATGCACTGGTTGAGAACCCTGGAATACTTAAATTAAACCAATACCGCCCAAGCTGATGACACAGAAAATTCGATGTATGGTCCCCTCACTATAGCTTTCATTCACACAAGTTTAGGTTCAACTTACTTAGCGATTTTTCTTTACTGCGTCTGTGTTTGTAGGTTTAGCTTGTTTTGTAATAGTGCCTATTTCATTTCTGTGTTGACCTAGGTGACACCAACAAATTCTAACTGAATTGCTTCAAAGGTAGCTGATTTCGTTTATGTAGAGTCGACTAATCTGCATACGATACTCTGATATATTCCCGATTTCGTCACACCTTCGGCAACCGCTATCAACAATCCACCCATCATTTCGAAAAAAACACTCAGGCCAATAGCTAAAAACGGAATTCTTAAGACCATATAGACCATCATAAACATCATTATCATTCTGATCTTCAGCGACATCCTCATCGTCATCATCATAGTTATCACTGTTCGAAGAATTGCGTCTGCAACACCTAAACTAAGATCGATGTACAAGGGAGTTGCATTTCCCTTAGTGGGATGGTTTTGTCCGCTTTAGACAGGATAAAGTGATATATATATATGTGTTTTACTGCGCACATGGAAAGGATGAAAAGCGGAAAGGAAAATGAGGATAATGTGCCTGAAATCACATGTTCCCCATTCATGCGTATCCTCATCAACCATTACACACGTGCGCATACACATAGAGGTACGGACACATACAAAAACACCCAAAAGACACGCCCATACACACAAGTTCGCGTAAACACGCCGTGTACCCCATTTACATGCCTGATTATGTCTCAAAGTAAATATGTCAAAAATTTGCCAAAAACAGGCTCAGAACGAGGCTACTGATCAGTAGTCCGCATTTGACGACTGGGCTCACGCAGAGCGAGAGCGCAGATGAGTGAGAAATCAGTGCTTCCAAAATTGACAACACATGATAAGAGATCATGAGAAACACTTTTCACTAACGTGCATATGTGTGTGTGGTGGATAATTCATATTGCTAGTTTTGCTTAGGACGTCAAATCAGTTCGCACATTGCATATTTATAGGCCCAACGTTTTGAACAGTTAACTAAATTCTAATCGATTTTAGGTAGACCAGCCGGCAGTAACCGGTATTTTCCAGGCAATAAAGTCACTGTGACATTTCGGTACAATCAGAAAAACTGTCACGTAACAGCCTCCTTTTGCATATTTGCAACGAAGGCGTGCTTTGACAAATACCAATGAAAATAAATACAACAGGCATGATGAACCTAAAAAACAGCTTGATAAATTTTTATAGGTAGATGTTGTCATTGGCAAGTCTGTTCGGCCTGGTTTCGCTAGAAAACAAACAAGTCAAAGGATATTCTATTTTAGTGAGCCCACGTAGTGGGGAAGTTTGCGGTTTTCGGATCCACCTATCAAATCGTGTCCCTGTAAGACGTCCTAAAATGTTTTCAAAACGGGTTTAGAATGACAGGTCAAAGGTCAAAGTTGATACTGAGCCTTACTAGCATAATTAATATCGGCAATACCACGACTGCTGCGAATCATGCTCCTAAAACAGCATAAACAGTTGTCCTAAGTATTATTGTCAGTACTGTTGCTGCCGCTAGGACTATTATTACGGATAATGCTTTTACTACTGCCACTGGTACCACTACTGCTATTTACAATACAGTAAAGATTTTTTCCGTGTACTTATCTTGTCTTCCGATTTTAGATAAGTACTAACATAGTCACTGGGATTTTCTTGTGTTTCATCAGAAGTGGAAAATCCCACGTTTTAAATGGGTAATGAGTGATTTTATTTGGAAAATAGTGGGACTACTGGCTGTGTGAGAGTTTCTAGCTCTTCCATTTTAATTCGTTCCCTGCTGGTCGTAGGATGTTTTTCTAACAAGTGTAAAAATTCCTGTCAGCATAGAATGTTTTCGCTCATGGCTACCCGCAAATGACCGTGACAGGGTTGATTTTTGAGCAGAATTTCTGTTGTTTAAGTGAAATTGCATGAAGCCTCTGTAACTAAAATGGAACTGATGAGAAAGATTTCATTTCAAAATTTAAAACAATACAATTGTGTTTTTAAAATAAACAAGGAACGTTTGGTTCACTAAAGTTCAAAGCGAATTTGGCGCGCGGGGTTCGAAGCCTAATTAAGCAGAGGTTACCAGAGAGAACATGAATAGGCAGCAATACGCAAAACTTGTGGATAAAGTATAGCCTCACGAATTGACTGCACCGCAAACATGAAAAACGTTTAAATCTGAATGATTTCACTCTTTGTAAGCTGCAGGTGCTGTTCCTGGTTCTGCTATCAGCCATTTACTTTTCGCATCACCTCAGGGATTTGCGAGTCCAACTGGATGAACTGTTGTGCATCAGTAAGTGACAGCTAGCGAAAGACAAAACTATGAACGGCGCTCTACTCAAGAGACAATTCTGTTTGGTGGACTGCACGAAATGTATAGTGAAAAAATCCAGCAACTTTCAAACTCGAGGCCATATACTACAACTAACTCCTACGTTTTGTATTATGCGCATAGGTTCCTTCAACGAACCAGTATTTACATAGATTCTTTGCTAGGAGATGTTGAATGGATTTCGTCCAGCACTCTGCAGATGTAGTCATTGGGGCACTAGATAACCAAAATTAAACACCATTGATTGGAACGAACTGTTTTATTCATGAAGTAACCTTATCGATATCTTTGCACAAAGATCTTAAAAGTTTTGGTCAGTCAGTAGCAACAAACCAAGCACGCTTTTGCTTTAGTCGAATAAGATCGCTTTTATTTGTGTTGTTAAAGCTGAAGACGGATTTTAGGCCTGGAATTTCCTCGAATAATATCAGAAGGTTGTAGTGACTACTACCATTGCATCGGTGATAGATAGCTTCCAGTTACGCATTTTATCTAGGGTTAGGAGGTAGTGTCTCAACCACGGGCCACTGGCCACTTCATGGAAATCCTCAGTTTGTGAAATACCACCAAGGTTTGAAAATCATAGAACTTAGAATTTTAACCGAACATTTTACTGCCTTTATCTGTCTACCTGGTGTCGACAGAATCCAGCAAACGCTCTCATGATGTGTCTAGGTTTTTCTTGTCATACGATTGGTCACAAGAAAAATTACATTTTCATCGGTAACCGGTTTCCGATTGTATGAATCTTCTCGTTGAAAAGCTTGTCAGAATACTCGTTTTTGCGTTACTTTTTACCATAGATTGATTCAGTTGCCAGGTAAAGAACAATAAAATTGGGAATAAAAATTAAATAAATTCAGAGGTCGTGTCAAAAGCGCTTATGAGTTTCATGGTTTGTTCTCACAAACTCGCAGCAGACCGGATACAAGATACTACTGGATTGATATTTTTCTTTCCACGGACGCAACAGTAAGATCATTTTGTATTACACGGGATTCGGGCAGTTGGTCCGTAGTAACCTTTGCTTGCAGTATAGGCAAGATAAGTGGGAAAAGATTTCGGGTTTATTTTACAGGTTTTTTCTCCTAAAGAAACGAAATCTAATCTACTTGTATGCCACGGAAAAGCAAAACTAAACGTTTACTGTCACGCAACGTAGCACGCAATATCAATGTAGCTCCAAAGTATGATGATGTGGACTTTTTGCATGACAACTTGTTCATGCTCCATCGAGAAGTCACATGACGCGGAACTGAGGGTTTCGTTCAGAAAAAGAGAGATATTCATCATTTTTGGTGGTAATAGCTAAAGTGGCACATTAGATTTTTCTGTGTACAATTTTACGGTTCAAAAATGTGAACTTGCACAGGAAGAAAGCTTAACTATTCAGACGTTGCAGGAACTGGGGATAACCAAAAGCCAACAACGGCTGAGAAGCGCGAACTGATGACTAGTAACTTTTCAGGCTTCGTATTATGCCGAAATGAAGACAAAAACAGTGCATTCAGCCTGGATGATTTCCTTGGATTGAACAAATAGTTTGTCTTCCAATAAAAGACCGTAGAGACGTCGGTGCAAACAGTGTCGAAAAATTGTTTTCGTTCGTGCCATACTCGCTAGAAAAATAGTAGATAGGGGGAGTTCACTCCTCTTTGTCAATCTGCCGTTTTTAGTTGAACGACAATATCAGTGTATTTCTTTAGACTGCTGGGGATTTAAACAAGCCACAAATAAGTGAACTGGCACAATCAGCAGGTCCCTAGTTCGTGCCGTCATCTGACCCTGTCAGAGGGCTTACCGTGACCGCCAAATTGATCAACGAGTAGCAATCAATTAAGTTCGTGAATACAATGATGGCATACCGAGAACTGTTCACCAGACCATAAAAATCATTCAGACTATAAATTTTGGTGTGAAGTTTCCATCCATCAAACGACTGAACAGTTTCCTGTTTTAACTAAGTATACCATGACATTTTTACATGCCGCCACAACTGATAGTGACAGCGGAAAAATATTCACAATAAATTCAGTTACTTGGTAGTTTTAGTTTGTTATGAATATGAGGTATTGTTTCATTTGGCTTTCCGCTTTCCACACCGATAGGTAGTTACTAGAAATGTCTTTGGGCTCCAGCGGTCCATGTCTCTTGATGGACGATGGAATCGCCCAAACAACGGTTATGAATTACATCTGAAAAATCCTCTTAACTAACCTTTGCAAAATAGTTTGTAGTAGGTCAGCAACTGCACTAACAAAGTTGTATTTTCCGAAATTGCCAACTATAAAATCGCCCTTACTATCCCAACTTACTGTGAAAATACATCAGAGCAAACTGCCGTGGGCTGCGTTTCTAGCCGCAGTTTGCCTATTTGAATAAATTGGACGTAGCACATGTGCAAAAAGCTCTCTAAAAGTAGATTCAAAGCAGAAGAACGCGATTTTTACTCGTCACTGAAGACACTTGTACTAACTTCTACAACTCTAAGCGGAAAATTTGCTCTTTTGATTCGTACAATTAGTTTGCTTATGGTCCCGATCCAATATGACATTCTGCGGCATCTGACCGGTGAAAACCAAGTGGATTAATGTAGTCATCACAAACCTCCAGCTTATTTGACCCTAGATCGGCCAATCGCCTTGGTGCCGTACGAAAGTTCGCAACGATTCGCCTCCTTACCTTACCTGACCTATTCCGACTCCAAGTTTTAGGGTCATGGTTCTCGATTTCCCCATGATTTCTCACCTAATAGGCGATGGGTGCATTTGTATATTCCAGCTGCACTGACCTAATGGTTTGTGCATGTATTACAGATTCATATGGTAGGTAACTGAGGGTGATTCTCGATGATCGGATAGTCAGGTTAGGAAGACGAGCGCCGATAAACGTACTTGTGTCATCATCACTAGTAATCGGACCTAATAACCTTGCACGCCAGGTGCAGTAGGAGAATGCTAGACTTTGATGTTGGTATCAAGCTGCATGAACCACCTAATTCATACATTTCTGGTTGTGTATTCCCCTTGTCCTTGAAATGAGTTAGATATCCCAAGAAGACTACACGATATTTCCTGCGATCAATGCACAATGAAAGTCCAAAATGATGGTTTATACATTACCAGAAACTAATTCGTGTCTTCAAGAGCGCCCATGGAAGCTGTGCTTCGAGGAGTCCATAGAACAACGGATATGATTCGTTGATTATCATGGGTCAGTGAGAGAAGCCTAGCTTACGAAAGTGGATGGAATGCCGTTGGAGTAGATAGTAGATTTGAGCAATGTTTGAATGAATGCACAAAATCTCCCTGGAAGCATGCTTTAGTTTAACGGCCATCGATTCTCGTCAGGTACGCGCATGCGGTATTTTTCCGTCAACATGCCGTTGCACCTTTGGACGCCGAATTGTGTGCTGCATGTGCTCTCGAAGTCGTCCAATATGAAAGCATCGGATCAATTCAGTGTACCACAACTGCTAATAAATCCAATATCCCGAAGTTGTACCCGACTTTGTATATGCGTCTCAAAGCGATACAGCATTAAAAGAGATGCCGCTCGAACATTACGCTATGTTACCAGGTACTACAAAGGAAGGAATTCAGTGACATTTACAAGTATCGCCCAGAACCCTCCCCTTGATGATGCACTAGCGTAGAGTATTCAATCAAGTAGTAACTTGTAACTAAAAACATAATACTTAACTCCCGGGGAAATGTCATTCAGCAATAACTAGGCAAAAACTCCTAACCAACTGTACCACGAAAAGGCGGGTCTCAAAATATTAACGAAAACTTACCTATTCTATTCCACTGTTTATGGTAACGTATTTCCAAGGTCCATTTTTGACTGATAACAAAACGCTAATTCGAAGCTATAACTGTTTGCATAAAGTTTGGCGACTAGTCTTTATTTAATTTCTGAACAATAAAAAGTAGCTATGATTTCGAATAAACTGAATCACGCGATCACTGCCTTACGTAACGGGTTTGGATTGCCAATCATTGTTTTCTCAACCAGGCCGTCGTGGGGATGGTCAAATCTGAGTAAAGCAATTTCTCTGTTGTTGCTTCCATGTTAATACAATATAGATGTGTACATTCCTAAAAGATTTTGCAGATTGGTCGCCGCTCTTCAAAACGAATCAATTAGAGGACAAAATATTCATTGCAGTCTGGCGAAATCATTTAGAAAAAATAAAATATCGAATACATTGCATACGGCTTTGGGCTTGTGCAAACGTGTTTACAGCACGAAGCGAAAAGCGCTAAACAAGGCCAAAAAACTATTTTGTTGGTTTTCGGATAAAGTGAAATAGATTTTTACAGCTGCCGAATGGTTGGCTACCTGTGAGCAGAAGCCAAAAAATATCAATCAGTACCACGATGCGGAAATTTGTCCGTCTCTAGAACGAGATCGGTAGTTATTAGTCGGTTAGAAGATGGCTTCAATTAAGGATTGCCTGTTACAAATAAGTTTGGTTGTACTTCGTTGCTTTGTATCGTGTGGTTATTCCGCTTGAAGAAGCAGCAACAGCTCACAAGACCTCATCTTTACCAAAGGATTAGAAAACGTGATGATGATACCAATAGGGGTTTTAGTGGAAATCACAGACGATCTGTTTGATTTTGATTGATCTTTGCTATGAGAATCGTATTTTGGAACCTGAAACTTAAAATTCAGCGAAACATTTCCAACCGCTTTTGTTTTTTTGTCATAGAACATAAATATACAGGTTTACATAATGTCAATATTCGACTGTTTTTGATTATTTAACGTCTTTGTTTTTGTGGCGTGTTATTTAGTAGGTCGAAAGATTCAGGTCACCTTGCTTTGTCTCCACTTGTTGATAGCAAAACAAAGGCATTGTTTTCGATTAAGGTTTTTCAGACACTCCCAGGTTTATTGATCTTTCGAAACAAGCTAAACGACAGGACACAATAGGACTAATAATAGACAATTTAAAATCACTTAGTTTACAAACACAGTGGTCTGATTATTTTGGATGCAGCGAAACAGAATGAATCTGTGCCATTTCCAACAGTACTTCCCGCTTGTGTTGATCGACTTCGGAATGTTCGGTAAAGAATGGTTTGAGCGGTTGCAGATAAGCTTGTTCGAGGTGAATGCTTTGAACTTCCACCGGCAAATGCTTTTCTGAACCCATCTGACTCACTGTTTTGCCCATTACTCTTCTAATACACCACATTTTGTTCTGCACACATTCTAGAAATAACCAGGGGGAAGCGCATATATATATATATACTAATATAGATTTTTGCTTACATTTAAATGACTATAACTGGATACCATCAGAATGTGAACGGACTGACATTTGTACTTCAATGGCGCACATTTATGTTCCCCTCGGATGGAGTAATGGCTTATTGGTTGCCTGAGGTCACCACGATCTTACACAAAAGGACTGATGTGAATAGCAAGTAATTCGAGACGGTTTACATTAGACCTTCACACTAGTGCAGCAACTCTGACTGCAAAAGTTAACTAAACGAGCATGAAATTTACTATGAAATAATTCAATTATTGCATTAGAAAACTAGTATGCACTGAACTGAACATCTTGCCAAATGCTTCCATGCAGTTCTTGTACCTCGGAGACCACAAAATCTCCTTTAGCAAAATCTCACTCGGCTACTGGCCAGCTTCACCTCGAACATATAGAACGGTTGCTCGCTCCATGGGTAGAAACATTATGAACGCCAAGACGGATTTATCAAGGGCGTTATTAGTTTTACCAGCGGTAAGTTCATTTCGTTGTTTTCTTTTTCTCTAGTCCTCTTAATTGCAGTTTTACAAACCAGGACATTGTTGGGAGTAAAACACAAAATCGTTTCCTTTGATAGGCAATTCTTTTCACTTGTACTCTTGCACCGCAGGTTGGAGACCATTTCCATTCGTAATAGAAAATTTGCCAGCTTTAAGAATTTATACGAATCGCCAGCAGTAAATTAACTGATTCCTCTGTCCACACAATAATGGATGAGTCCATACAACGTGTCCCACGCTTCTTGTCCCGTCCTCAACATACCGCTGTTTAGGCATCCGTGGGTTTTTTCTACTAGCGCTATGTCTATGTGAACACCTTATGTCATCTTCCTCATCAGATATTTTGTTCTTTACGAAATTCGTTTTTGAACATCCTTTACAGGTTTTCGTTAATTGACTGATTCGTTTAATAAATTATTCAAGGCCAAATGCCCGTGAATATTAACTCCTGGCCAGCAGGAATGGACCTGCAAATTCCGTAATAATTAGTTGTATACATAATGATTGCAGTTTTTGTTTATGATGCACACGAAGATACGTCTATTACAACTTACTTATTTGCTCCGTTTTATTTATTTGTATTATCCACAATCTAAGTGATTGATCACCATTAACCCAGGATAATCTAAGATGAGATGGAATAGGTGTTGACGCTTTTGAAGCCTTGGTTGTTGAACTTTCGTAAACTCCGATGAAATTTCAATTTAGTTCTCAAATTTTTCAGACACGAGGTAGTACGGAGAAGACACAAAATTCCGTAGGTCTGTATATTGGTCAGCCGGCACAAACATACATTTTGATACACGGCGAACGTGGATCACATCAGTGAAACTTGGTGTGGTTGTCGAGTGGATTAGGTTTTTTTGGTTAAACAAACAATGGAATGTTAGATTAGCCTGTTACTTGAGCTGTAGCTAAATTAATCCATAAGACACTTATCTCGGACATTTTGTCCGTCAGTATTACGGTGCTGGGCACGACTCCCTCGATAAGATTCAGCAAAACTCGTCAGCCATTTTGGGGTTATCATCGTTAAATTGGTGTTTAGTTTAAGGCCGACATCTAATGAAACACGTAGGTTAGAATTCTTCTTTATACACATAAAATGGCTTGCGTAAAGGACACTCAGAGCTACGATCTGTGGGAGATACTTGTCAGAAAAATTAACCGTGATTGTTTTTGAAGAGCATCAGTAATGCGTTCGGTGGTCCACATGTTGATGCATTGCTTCGGGTCTATTGCGCATCCCCAGGGGATTTTCGGGGATAAAACTTCGATATCGGCAAATAAATTGGATAGCAAACATACCAGCGGAAGCGCACGTTATCAGACTGTTTGTATGAAACGTAAACAGCGACAATATTAGGCGTAAACAAATACATTGAATATTCCCGTCCAAGATTGATGTTATTGTGTATTGACATAACAGTGTGACTTCATTTTTTTCAAAAAATAATAAACGTCCGTCCATTCGCACCTCAACTGAAAATAATTTTATGGAGAGTTTGGTCGGTTTTATATATATGTCTACTTGGTGAAGGGATTTGTTTAGATATAAATCACATCACTATGGGAGAATGAAAAAACATAATTGCATTAAAATTTATTGATCGTTTGATTACTAATGGGCCCAGCTTATCAATTAAACCTCTGTCCTTCATCTTCCTAGCGAGTGTTCAGCAATTTGAAAATGATTCATTTGCGGACATGATGCATTTGAATGTCTGAAACCCGGTTGCGCATGAATTAATTTAATTTTGGACTGCCAATTTTTTTATCTGTTTGCATAATAATTTAAAATATTAGCAATTTTAGATGCCATTGTTATTCTAAAAAACAATTCATTATTGTCAATTTCAGTGGTCGTGCAGGGCAATAATACCAGAGGATGCTCAAAAACGTTTTTCTATTAATTCTTTAAGAACAGATCAAATCCACGTCATGCATTTACACAAATTAATCAATGAAAAAGGCACCGTGTTCACGGATTTCCCTAGTGACGTTCTTTTTTACAATCTCTCAATTCGTTCACTTTCGCCGTCCCGAAAGAGTAATCACAAGTTCACCGTAAGAATGGCAGTTGTTAAAGTACTTTTTTAATCTATCTTTAGCAAGAATCAGAATCGGGACTAACTGTTGGCGTTACCTTGTACAAACTGAAATCCGATTCTGGACAAGTGAAGCAAATAGAATATGCAAAGATGAACTTTACTGATATAATAAATTTCTTTTACTGTAGATCTTGTCAATGAACTGCATTCATGTTTACTTGGATAAGGGTTATCAAGGGAGTGCACGTTGCGAATAAACGTGTAATTGCATTTCTAAAGAGGGGCTACGGTGATTGGTAAACCTGTGCATTAAGACATGCAGAATTGTTGGGTATCGGTCATTCGGAATAAAAGAAACAGATAGACAGGGAACAATTAAACGGAGGATCATCAAAATACAGTTTCCAAGATAGAAAATGCAAAGCCGGCGGTTGCCTAATTGTGAGGAAGAAATGTCTCAAGCCACCCGACTGCTGTTCTATATGCATCTGTCATTCAGGGAAGTCGGGGAGCTGCAAACAAGCTCATTTCAACTAATGCTGGCGGCTGTCTTTCGATCGTCTGTTACTAAATTTGTCGACCGCATTCTCAGAACGCTGTAGACTTAGTGCAATAATTCATCTGCTTCCGCTTACCTGTGTAAGGCAGAAATGTTGTTGCAAAAACACTCAGACACTAGTTCGCATATTTATCACCTCTTGATGACCGGCCCACACAGAAGCAAATCAGGAAATTCAGTGGCACTAAAAATGAATTGCGCCGTTGCGTAGTTAAATTCAAGCACCATAAAGACAACCGTTTATTTTGCGAACCACACACTTCTCCACTGGCTGGCAATTGTCATGGAGAAAACTACGAAAATAGAAAATGAAACTTTTGTAACGACCCTCGGAGGTATGAATTTTTGAGCTGTTATCTAGCACAATCTTTTTTGTAAATAGTTAATAATAGCACACGTTTATACAAGCCACTGTCACGTGCCACATAAGACCGCAACAAAATAATCCTAGCCTTAAATCTGAGGTGTTTGTCTAATAAGCGTTAATACCATATGGAGATTTGAACATTGCACTGTGGTCGTATCTGTTGTCGGTCACATTTCAACTGGTAGTCGCAGTTCCTCGTATACTTTGATTCCAAACTTGTAGAAACAAAATCTAACACAAGTGGTAACAAGCCAGCGGGAAACCGCAGCAAATAGCGATGCCGTTCTGAAAGTCATTACCAGATTGTTTGACCGTTATTTCTGGCATGAACCTCACATCACCAGTGGTAACTGAGCTTATATTCTTCTTGCTGTACTGGTGCAAAAACGATGATGTAAAATAATCACAAACAAAATGCTCTCAGTGGAAAATGGCAGTCAGTCAACGTTTCAGTTACCACGGGTTACCTTTTTCAGGGTAGTTTTCAATCAAATGTCTTCAAACTGGAAGCTATGGATTCATTTGCGTGCCTTTGTTTGTTTACAGTCCTTCTTTGAATCTTCCGGTTTTGTTTGCTTCTTGTACACCTCCTTTTACCGTTATTCCTCCCCAAAAATTAAGTTTTTCTTCCGCAGTTATTTTTTTCTGGCTATAGCAACCATTAGTATGCTACTCCTGGTTGACCCGGTTTTCAGTCATCAACTGTTTTTATCTACAACAAATCTGTCCCGTGCCGGACTGTTTGGAAGTATGAGGCCTGTAACCCTCAAGCTTTTCCGGTCTGTTGTTCAGATGTAGTCTGATTTTCTGTTGAACTCTATCTGATAAACTGACAGTACCTTGCAACAGTGGGTGTATCTGAGTGGATTTGATGACAGATCTCTTCCTCTCTAAATATTGGTATAAGTTTTTCTGCATCATTTCTAAGTTAAAAGGGCTTTTCGTAAACTTTCGACATGCATTAGACGTAAAACTGTCATTGTTGGTTTAGGGAAATAAAACATTACCATCAGCAGTATGTTCTTTCAAACTAGTGCTTCGCCAAAAGGCAATTCCTAAGTAGTCGGAAACGAGATTCGGGGAAATACCTCTATCAGAAACAAAAATTATGGATGTGGCAATTTTTACAGAGTAAAATGCGAATAAATTCGAAAAAATTTTAGCTCGGATAGTCGATCATCGCTTCATCGCTAAAGTCATCATTGAGGCAGAATAGAATTTACACGAACTGAAATTCCTGTGGATATAACGCCACTCTAACGATGCGAAATTAGTAAGCTTTAGTAGGATTTATGGACTGAAACTCGCAAAATTCGGTCGGACAGTCAAATTGCAAAAGTATCTTTGCAATGGAGACTGGGATGGCATAACTTTCTTTTTTCTTGGATAACCAGTGACCGTTAAGTGACATGTCCAAACACACCCACGTGGTATACCACGTGGGATACAAATGCTTAGGTTGCGTCCGTATATGGGTTTGAATCCAATCTAAATCTGTCACACGTGTCCAGTGAAACTTTGTCCTACCAAAAGAGTAGATTAGTAAAATAAAATGTTTGATAAAAAACCCCATATTTTTCCAGCCGTTTAGCCGTAACAGTGGAACGTGAAGAAAACTGATTTTAGTTTCGCTTTCTGAGGAAAGCAGTAGACCTGTGAACTTCGACCAAATACACACTGCTATTTCAACAATAAAGTTTCGCTTCAGTAGCACGTTTGAACTTATATAATTCTTGTCTCGGACATCTGTTAATTCTAAAAAGAAAATGCACGCGTTAACATTTGGTGAGTTCTCGTTCCTTGGTGTTTTAATGGCACTAGACCAAGTGGTTGGAGCTGTTTTTAAGAATATTATTCGTACTGTGCACGCATCATAATGAAAAAGGTTGAACAGCGAGTGCTGGCAGTTGACTGTCGGATGGCTATCACCATCCAGCATGCCACGTAAGCGGTCATGGACGTTGATCTCGAATAGAACAAAACGGCGAACATCTAGCAGATATGAAGGCTATTTGATGAACAGGTAACGGAATCCCCGCTACAATCAACAAACAGTAATTTTAGAAGATAGTCCCAGTCCCGGATCTGTTTACCTGCTTTTCATTAAAAGTTGAGTGATAAATGCCACTTTGTTCTACCGGTATTACTGCTGTGAAAAATATAATAATAAAGTAATTCTGAAATACAGACTACCGTGCAATTCCCCTTCCAATTAATAAGTTTGGAGCAAAGTCAGTTTGTTTGGAAGCCTTAGTAAATTGGGCCGTATGGAACGTGTCCAGTCATGCGAGTGATGATTATTTTGTGCCTTGCCAGCAGAATGAATGCTGCCTTATTCACTTTTATAGGAAGGTCCAGCTAGCATATTTGAATCTTTGCACACGAATTTAGCATTAGTAAGCACAAGGTGACAATCGAACAGTGAGATATTACGACAAAGCTTGAATAAATCATCCTGCTTTCATCGGGAATTTCGTCATTCTTCTTGCTTTTCCTAGCAACATTTTCAAAGGTCTTATTCACTCGGTCAACTTATTTGCTGTCAAGTGAGATAAAAACATTTCAATTACAGAAAAATGAGCTAGTCAACGGTGGCTGGAAAACACCTATATCTTATTCGCGTAACAAACGGTCTCATTTAAAAGACCGCGAACAGATTTCTCGTTCTAGTGGTGCGGTTCTTTATCTAGGCATCTTTCTTCCAATTTTCTCTGAATTTGCAACTTATGGTTTGTTTCATTTTCGTGATATAATTGCGTTTTTCTCCGACTGCAGAACAAAACAGTGCACCCAGACGCTTGACTCGTCGCTGTTTCGTAGTGAAAGCACATCACGGTCGTCAATAATACAACATTGCAGTTTGTCCATAAACCTTACACTTGTGTGTATTTGAGTTGGTGGCCGATAAAAGTCATACGACCGTAGCACCACAGGTAACTTTTCGCATTCGGACCCGTGAAATCCCAGTAAATTACCCCAAAGAACGAGGACAATCAACCTTTTACTTGAGCTGATTTCGACTTGTAGTTTAATGGGATGCGCAAAGTAGTGCTTATTTGGCCTAAACAAAATGTGATGAAAAAGTCTTCGCAACAAAACAAAGATTTGTGTGCTGGAAAAATAGCGGAATAAACACAACCTGTCACCATCGGTTGATACTTTGAAAATTCTACCACTCGCTTTTTAAGGTTTTCTGGTACAACAAAGTGAAACTTAGCAAAATTCACAGTGAACAATATATTCTGTTTATAAGTCAAGTTAGAGACGTCACCGTAAGTCGTCTTAATTTGAATTTAAGACATTTTGGGGCAAAATGATGTCTTTTATTTTCTTCGTAAAATATTGGTTAACATGATGGACTAGAAGACGACCTTGGTTCAGTTTATGATTTTCTTAACCAGTTACGTGTTGGTCAATGAAGGGCATATGAAAAGTCAATAGATTTCCGAATTTAGGCATTGAAGTCAAAAGCAATGGATTTTCTGTGTCGCAGATTGAAAGCTGATTGCATGGACAAATTGGTAAATGCCAAAGTTGATCACGTGAGAAAGCAAATTAACCATCCTTTGGTGTACTAAGAAACAGGGTCCGTGTTGATAGCAGTAAACTGTACCGTGTCAGAAAATTTCTTGTCCCTCTGAAAATTTCTGGTCTGGCTGAGATATCATTTTTCTGTTGATAATTTCATTTCGCGCCCGGGCCCCTTGATTTAGATCCATATTTGCGGATTAGGCTTTTTCGTTTCTGCTATGTCCGAAGAACAGCGACATGACTGACCAAAATCGTCCACAGGTAAGAACCATTTTGTACGAATACGACGAACCTCCGCCGCTAACGTTGTCAGTGACATAAAGACCAAATTACAAGATTGAATTTATTTTTCCTGAACACACCAAGTGTAGCCTTCTTCCCTCACTATGATCTGCCTCGGTTAGTTTGAACTAAACGCTCTTCTCTGAACCCTGGAAAATTCACGGGGCGCCATGGCCTTGGCAAGGAAGTGGAGGCGTCACAAAACTGTCAACAAAATTCTGGCCGTATCGACTTAAGGAGACAGAGTACATCAAAACTATTAGCATTCTGCGAGTTTTCGTAAATGGTTAGTTGGCTAAATGAAATCAACTAATTTCGCACATATGTCTTTCTGTCCGTGCACAAGATGCAGATATAATAAGCTACGGCCTCAGTCTCAAGCGGAACTATGCGGACAATCTTTTCGAGCCTAATTCGACTGAAAATTTATTTTCAAGGCCATTATGTCTTAAAGTCAGTAAGCTTTCAGCCATAAATTCGCAAATGAACAAAATTAGGTTGAATTTTGACAAATTACGTCCCCTTCCTACCACTCTGAAAATCGACTGTTTGGGGATTTATCGCCGTGATAGTGAATCCTTGAAGAATGATCACGCATCACGGTTACTTTAATCAGTCTTTGTTTAGTTCTGCTGGTTATGGATTAAACCAGTATCTAACTGAGGCCATCAGAGTATAAGCATTCGGATGGAAGATCCTAAGCTAATCCGGGGTAATGTCCCGAGGGAATTTTTCAGAATAGAATTGATCCACCACAATGAAAAGCATGCTGTGGGATTAAGAAGGCACAACTTGTCCCCCGCTTAAGGTTGATTAGGGTTGCCGATAAATACCGTTCTCAGAACCAAGGGTTGTTTTGTTTATTCGACAGACAATAAAGATTTAACGATGAACGATTGTTTAAAGCTGTATTGGGTTGTCCAAGGTGTGCTTAAATCCTAGATGGAAAATGCTAGTTGGCGAAAGCGTACTTTCCGCAAAGTACTGTTATTAATAAGGTACTCAAATAAAACCGGGCTAGAAAGAGATGCTCTTATTTTCACATCATCCTCATATGTCGAGATTGTGCATTGAAACCCAATAGTCAATCACAGTAATGGTCAAGACGTGGAACAGGATACTTTCTTTTTAATTGGTGATTCAGCAAAGTGCAACTGAGTGCTGTAACAGAAATTGCATCCCGTAAAAAATAATCAAGTTGAACTCCTCTACTTGTGAGTTTTTAATACGGGACGTTTAAAATTCCATGGCATGTTCCAAAATGTGATCCCTGACCAAATAGTCGGTGATATCAGATTGTGCATTTTTTTGGAATTATTGAGCGCGGTTAGAACTCCGATCGTTTAGTGCCACGATTTCAGCTCACTAGTTCGTTATTTATCTGCTTATTTTTCATCCGACCACTCACTAATTTACTCAAGCATTAGCTCATTCACCCATTTATTTACTAATTTACTATTCCATTCATTCATTTATTCATTTTGGATTTCAGCAAACATTGCACTGGAGTACCACCTGAAGTGGAATTGATTATCACGTGATTTTTGAAGTTAAAGTTTACTAACTGTTTATGTAATGCATTTATCATAGTAAAATCGATTGGATGTTGTCTGTGTATTGCCGCAACTATCTTTTGGTTTCTGATGTACATTTCGTATCTAAGACTAGTAAAAACAATATCAGGACTCTGTAAGAATGCATGTCCACTAATTTGATCGGGTCTACGAAGCATCAGCACGCACTTAAGGCTAAGGTAATGTTTATTTTTTCGTTTATACAGTTCCTGTCGAAAACCATACAACAAGCATCATATAAGGGCTCTCTCCCTCATCAAACAGCAACATAAGCAAGCAAACACCTGAATTTGTATTCCTTCTATAGAATTAGTAATTCAAAATCTTATTGGCAATAAGCTGCACGGTTTGGAGTAATCTAGTGAACAAAAATGTTAGGAAATTAACTAGCATCCAATTTCAGCCACTATGTGTATACGTTAACCATGACGCATAAACATCCCGTTAGGAGGAACAGTGATATTATTTAACAAAATTCTGGCTCTTGTTTTGCTAGAAATCTGGCATCAATGGACAGTGGCAGTCGACAGACCAACAATCGTTCTTCAACAATATTTTGATCATTTCCGAGAGGTAACCAGCACCTCCAAACTGAAATTGCCTTCATTTCATACTTCAGAAAGCTCTGGAAAATTTAAGTCCATATACACCAATTAGGAAACCTCCTTTATTTATCACTCGATGACACGAAACATTTTGGAGATTAAGACCGAGGTAGGATTTTATATGAAGCATAGCCTCCATCCAAGTATACTTCTACCCGGTTTGCATCAAATTAAGAGAAAATCGTTCAGCTCAGGATAACACCTTAAATTCTGGTGGAGTAAAACATGAGACTTTCTTTGAGGATACTGCGGCTTTTATACGGGATACTTTCATGAAATGAAAGGACTAACTCCGTCACTACAATAAAATATCTCCCTATCCGGACTGCGTTGTCTTTTAATCCGTTGGTAAGAATTTTCTAATTTTATTCGTAAGTGAATGAGCACTTTGGACGGAAATAAAAAAAATGAGACAACGTTGACGGGAAATTTCTTTCTATTGATGTCCAATTTGTAAGTGTTTTTCGAATCACCATACAAAATTTATACATCTACAAAATTACCGTTCATAGACTAAGGTTATTTAAGTCTTCTATCATTGAGCGGACTAACATCCCCACTCTGTTATGCGATTAATTCGCGACACGTATCTGGTGAAACCTGGAGCGTTCACTTGTTACTCAACCTTATCTGGACGATGTTGCATGAAGCAGGGGCAATAGCCTACAGCAGGACTGGCGAAAAGAAATTCTATCGTAAAGTGTTAAAGGGAATGCAAGTAACTTCGTGGTCACGTTTGGATATGGTTGACTTTATCCATGAAAAGTTTGCTCCTAGCAGTTTATTTGTTCAGTACAATACAAGCGGCAAAATCATTTAAATTAAACAGCTTGAAAAAGGTGAATACAAGATTTTAAACCGAACGATGCTTTGAAGGCAGTTCTTTATCCAGTGCATTGTGGTGCCGAAATACTTTGCTGTTTATTGCTCACTGTTTCACTGCCGTGGTAACAGTGTAAACCTCTAAAGCAGCGCGCCCAAATGACCTTGAAATAAGGCCGGTGTTGATGTAATTCAATATCCACCCTAAACAAAATTTTGCCTGTCCGTGACCATCAAGAATTATTAGACCTCAGCTAACACGAAATGCCCTAGTTATCAAATAATTATCCTCAGCCGGGTAACACTTGCGTAATCCCAGGTAGAGTAACTGATGAAATATTTGTTTGCTGGCCAGGTGAGTTTGTAATTATTTTTGAAGGCATACTCAGATAAGTTCGAAGACC
>LUCM01003742.1:47464-159392 GCA_008360955.1 Fasciolopsis buskii
GCGACGGCTCGCCAACAGTCAGGGATAGAAAACGAGTTTAATGATCAGTTAATCAGCAAAGTGAATGCATCTGTCAGAGCCGCAGCACCATGTCTTAAAAGAGCTGAAAACAGACTATCCGAACCAATGGTTGTGGCAATTTTAGTGTTTCGGAGAAGGTCGAGCATCTCTTCCCTAGAAAAACTTGTAATTGGCACATGATCACCCTGTCCAACTATGATTTGGGTATAAGTGGAAGGATGGACGAAAGCACGACTGATGCTGTCCATATCCGCAGAACATTTCACGTTTCTTTTTCTTCCCAAACAACAGCCGAATCGTGGTTGTTACCAGTTAAGAGTTGGCTGACGAGTGTAGTGTCGATGCGTTCGATTTCCGTTTTTATTAATGTGGAAATGTACCGCAAGCTTGAGTTATTAGAGGTGGAGATACGGTCATTTGAGACGAATAGTGTTTCTGAGGGGCAGCAAGTATGAAAGATTGCGTCGGCCGTCTCTGTGAAAAGTTTGATATCGCCATTGTGCAGGGGTTCAAAAAAGAATCAAGTAGATGCGAGCGGAAGGTATTTCTGAAGAAGAGTAAGGCCGTTTTGTGAAGAGTTATGGAAGGCGAACTGGGATTTGAATATCCTCGAGAAGAGTCGAAAAATAGTGTGACATTGTATAACGAGCTAAAAGGGGCAATATATAAGTTCGCGATGATTGTACCGGTAAGGCGAGAAAACCTTGCGATGAGATTGTCTCACGAGACAGTCAATTCCGTTTAGCAAATACGTATAAATAACTTCAAATATGTTGCCACACCTCTTCCAGTCTTCTTGTCTGAAATTCTGTCCTGCGGATTGAGCCTGGAACTCTGTCGATATGAGTAAATCAGGAAAATCCGCGGTCAGCCATGATTCTTGTGTGCATATGGCACAAGTGTGAACATGGATCGGTGATTGAAGTGTGAGAGACAGATTCGACATTTTCGTAAACAGAGAACGGCTGCTGGTACTCAACATAGGCGGAAGCGACATCTTGGCTGGAAGGGTGTATTTAAAAGCTACTTGCCAGCCAGCACGGGTGCCTCGTTTAGATGTATAATAAGATCTTTGAGATGAAAAATGCGTGATCCCAGTCAGTTTTGAGGAAAAATAAGGATTTACACGGCAGTAATTCCGACCAATTGTAACGGCAAACGGAGACCAGAATCGAACCAAATATCTCACAGGAATACAATGAAATAGGAATGATGCAGAAGTGCAGTGCAGGCAGTCACAGGACACGCCTGTCAGTACACAGATAATGTTGTTGCTGATTCGCATAGTATGGATTTGTTTATCAAATGCAATAGAATAATTACGAAAAATATATTTCGCACAACGATTATTCTTGTTATCTGGGAGCTGTCCAAGAGGAATCAATAGTGACAACAAATAAAACCAGGACCCGTCATTCTTATAGTCAATCACATTTAATTCTGCATTTATTTTGCGAAAGCTTTTTCCGATTAGCTCGTTCATGTTTTTCCTTGCTACTCATCTTCACGTTCAACGACAAAGAGTGTACACACCGTTACATAGTTTCTCTTCTTACAACGACGACAGAGAAACTGCGTAACTTTCACGAATGGGATTAGGCAGATTGGAGGTTTCCAAATGGGAAAGTTGCTCGACTGCAGGAGAATTTATACCGTTGACATTTTACTGAAAAGCATTGAAGCTATCCATTTGAATGTCGCTGTGGATGGAGAAGGGAACCCGGATGGTGCTACTGTTATCATAAGAATATTTAAGGGTAAACTGCCAATTACGCACCTCAGAGGGGAATTCTAGGCATCCTCCACTATAATTGGTTGACCTTGTTGTCCAGAAAATTTGAAGTTGGTAAAATTACGGTGCATGAAGGACTAAATCACTTATTGCACAAGATTCTGCCAGCTTTAAACCAAACGTTGCGAGCGGAAATTCAGAACACAAACATTACGAAAGGAATATAATTCTCTATCTCTCTTGGAAAGATGACAGCAAACGTGTGCCCATAACTCCTAAATTTAGCTATCCGATAATGATACTTTGTGTAACAGAGATTAATTATTGCTAGGCATTCAGCTAGGATTCGAGAAAGAATACTAGTTTTTGTTAAGACATCCATATCCAGCTTGTTTAAGAGTAACGCAATGTAGATGGTTATGGTGGTCAGGTACAAAACACCCATGAAATCGTTTTGCTGATAACGGAGCATTCATAATCTATGATTTTATCATCTCGAAATGGTGCCTGAATAACACTGTGACCCGGACGTCGTTACGGCACGCTACCAGAGACAGTAGGGAATCCATAAAGTGTATTTTTGAATCGTTGAAACCCTAATGGAACAGACGACATGCCATCCTCACTTTTATCAAACTTGGGATTGCATGTTGAATTTTTAACGTTACTGACGTAAGGTGGAAGGTAAAAATCTATTAGATATAAGTCGGAATTACAATCTTTTGAAAATGTCTGAAAAATAAGTCGGACGAGAACCGTATTCATAGTAACTGTTTGGAGAAGTATTGAGACAACCAGTGGCGCTGTCAATTAGCATTTGGTGAATTGAGGTGGGTCACGTGTGTATGTGTGTATGTGTGTGCCTGTAATTCGCTTCATTATCATCGTGTCCAAGAGTTTTTGAACACAATAATTAACAGAAAGAATGACGAAACCAAAAAAACATCGAATACGACAGTCAAAGTCACAAAGATTAAACAAAATCGAATTTACTGTTTCTGTGAAGCAACTTCTTATCTTCTACTCAAATGAGTGATAAATTTCTACCAAATGAACAAATGAAAACCAAGTATCGAGCGGCATAGGCAAACAGTAGTAACAATGAAATGGAAAAATTCTGGGAGTCACCAGCTACAGCGTTTGTTTCGTTATTAAGTTGCGAAAAATAGTTTCGCTGCTGAGGATATTTCACTGCAAGCCTGATCGTTATTGAGGGTGCAGCGGGAGACGATTTTCTACGACCTGCCATCTGTCACATTCTGCAAAGACCGTGATAATCCAACTCCACAAGCCTAACTTTTGCTGACAATTGATGGCCGTGACGGAGTTTTCAACGTGGTTCCGATGATTATTGCATACTTAGAAGCTCACCTTTACGTAATACGCGGTTGCAGGGTGACATCTGACTTTGTCACTGGCGCCATAAATATTGCGACTGCAGTGCCGTTAACTGATCGAATTACAAGAACTGGAAGGCTTTCGCAAATAAACTCTAGCTGTGTTCTACACAAAATACACCTCTCCCGATATTGTCAAATACTTTGTGACCTACAGTAGTCAATTACGTTTTTTAAAATGGAATCGTTAGAGAACCACTAAGTAAGTTTGAAAGTTTTCAGCCGCATTTCGCTAAAATCAGCAGCATGCCGCAGCAAGGAACCTTAAATCCTTCTGGAAGTAATTCACTAACAAGGTGTCACTTATAAGTTGATCAGTCCATGAGCAAGTGACTTGGTAGCATCAATACTGCAAATTCCACGCCGAAATACGGTCACGGTGCATGTAACCATGGGCCGGCGATCAGGTCCATGCGCTAAAAGGCCATATCTATCTTGCGGTTTACTGATAAATTCGCGCCGTAATTCATTCCAAAACAACTGAAACAAAATGAAACGTGTTCATCTGGTTTTAATTTTTCATGCTTTTATCACAAAGTTCCCAAGTATCTTGCTTGCGTCTGTGATGTGTCCCAATTAAGAAAAACTGAAAAAGCTGGAAAACTGTAGCATAAATAGTCAGTTTCAGGAAAAAAGATAACACCAGAATTCATCAGTCGCAGAACATATCTCCTGTTAATAATCGAGTCTGACAAAAGTCACCCGATTGCCTTGAACGAAGCTACTTCGTTACTGATTATGGATGGTTGGTAGTAAATACGAAAGTTCCCATTAATGGAGTCAACTGAGTAGCAAGTTCATTAACCGTCGGTATTAGATGTAACAAGAGAATTTAAGGTCACGTGGTTTCAGGAGATTATTCACCACGCTAAAATGACCACGACAAAACCGTTGGCATATTGAACAACTGTTTCATCTCTGTTGGAAATTACCAGCAGTGTACACCCACCGCTTTCGTACTGGAACTCCAACCCGAGACCAACGGTTTTGAGTCGATCGCTTAATTATCACGCTATCCGGCAAGTTGTCAACGGTTTGTTAAACTTCATGCCGTGTTGGTTTTGCGCCTATCCGTTGTTGATTTCCGTCTCCAGGGGGGCTGGCATTATACAAGTGAATTACACTGAAAGACGATTTTCCATAGGTAGCCTAAATGCGACGAAGGCCTCGGACGCAAATAACATGGTTTGGCTATTTGGTGAGTGTTCGTAGTAGGAGATTATACTTTTGTTAGAAGTTGTCCATGAGCGCAGTGTCATATGGTAGAATTCGGCCGACCGTTGGGAGCTTACCAGGTAGCCTAGTAGCTGAAGTTTCAACTCATATTCGTTCGTTCCGGATTAGGGTCTCGTTTTGTCGCGGTGAATATTCGTTGCTAGTAATATCTAACAAGTAATTAGCAACTACACTGTAAATCTACAATTTCTCAGCAGCAAGTTAATCTTCAATATCAAGTGATAATGAGTGGTTTCCAGAATATGAAATGACTGGACTCAGTAAGTTCACGGGATAATAGCGTAGATTTGAAAAGGTCTGTCTGCCCATCCCCATATAATTTGCGTCGCATAGCTGAGGGGCTTCTAACGGCAGTCTCTTTAACAAGCATTATGTGATAGTTATTTTCTCGTTCCATGCTGATATCATGAAATATTTTTATTGACCGCCAGCAAGATGCTGGATAACGCATAAATTATTTTGAAAACTCTACCTGAATAGAACAAAATAAGAAGGAAATTCTACTTATACCCTTATTCTGCAATGAGCCTAAACAAAGTCGGGCAAACATCCTCATACCCATTTGTAGTGATGTTTTTACGTGTGTACGTTGTTCGTGAGTACTCATTTTCCACAAACTTTGTTTTAGTCAGCCTTAAAAATCGCTTGAAGCGGCAGAGTATTGTTAAAGAAGTGTGTCAAAGGTTGCTTTTCAATCTTTTGATTTGAATACAACGAACACCGTTAGTTGTTACCCGGAAGACGAGGTATACAATCAAAGGGAGGAAACAAACAGCTGAATCTCTATTTTGTTTTTTTTTAGTTTTAGTCTTCTTGATTTCATCTCGGAATCGATAAAGACCTCATTCCGCCACCCACCGATTTCCCGAAACAGTAAGAGTCTTTTCGATTGAATGATGCAGGTTCGCTCATCATGGTTACTGAATCTGACTCAAGCTGAGTCCATAGCATGCCTAGACTTAAGTAACCAACGTTTCGACCACCGTGCATAACCTTTCTCAAGCCGTTTGAAAGAGTACATGCAAAGAAATTCGTTTATCGCAAATGCTCAATATAATTATGGATGAAGTCGTTCGTTAAACGTAAGGAGTGACATGAAAACTAACGGAATATGCGAAAGTCAAAGCCTGGCTATCGCAGAGCTGATAGCTATTTGTGTCATCTAACCTCGTTGGACATCCGGAAGCAATGCGTAAAATCTCCTGGCCTAAGCGTGAACCACAATAACTTACAAAGCAGTGAACTGCAAATTTAGCCTCTATTTGAAAAATGCCGTAACATTCGTATAGTTTCGAAAATTATCTTTTTGTAACACTCCTACAACAACGTGCTAAATATATATAGCCAATTTCGAAGTGCCCTAACGGAAACGACTTTGGTACCACTTGTTTTGGTAGTAAAATGTCATTTATCCACCCACGTGCATGTTTGACATTTGATATACTCTATATCATATTCTTCGTTAGTTTCCCAGTTATTTAGAAAAAAATCATGCGAAAGATGTTTTCCACATGGATACCTATGCAAGACTAAAAGAATTTTGACCATATCAGTCGTTGGTTTTGAGTTAACGCACGCGAATTGAAAATGTTTATAACCAAGACCAGATATTCCATGCAGCCTAAGAGAAGTAGTAGTTTGTTTTGGAATTATTTAAGTCGTATTTTGGCAGAAGCAAAGGTTTCTTGAATTGTAATCGTTGCTCGTCAGTTTTAGATTCACGAAACTTGACTGAACAGAAAGTAGCTCGGTTCTGCAAGACCCAATCTATCTATCCATTGACAGTAAACGAGACATTGTTGTGAATGACGTCCTCACTTATCAAAAAAAGCATTTTGATCTTTCAGTAAGTAAAATTTTAAGCTTTATCTAAGCAAACCAGAGAAATTTGGCAACTTTGTTCTTATTGGTCAGATTACTGCCTCAACTCACCCTCTGTTGTGTTTGGCTTCGGAAGCAATTCTGAGTCAAAGATATGGTCTACTTGACACAACCCAAATCGGAGTCTACTGATGCTGTAGCTAGACCAGGCATTGCAGACAAAAAGCCAATCGGAATCCCCCTCGGTGATGCGCGATTTCAGTGTGTTTGTGTGTGCGCGTGTGTTCAAATCAAGTTAGGTACAGGCAGTCTCGTTTGGATCTGCGTGGCTTGCAATGTCAAGCGATATGCACATCGATTTTCGTCGACTGTTGTTCTTGTTGTTGTTTAGTTGTTGTTGAAGTGAAAATGGCTGTCAAAATGGTCAAAAAAGTGGGTTGCTCTCACTTTCGCTCCTCAGATGTGTGACTAAATCTAGCAGAAGATAACTGGTGACTATAATAGGTGAATCCATTATCCAAACATAAAAACGGGAAAACCGTTGGTAGTGGTGTGACATCCTTTCTCTTGCAAAATAAAATTCCGAGAGGGGGTCGTTATCGTGAGTGTTAGTTATATTGATTGCGATACGGTTTCCCTACCGACGAAATACTAATAATCTATATCTAACCAAGTTTCCTATTCGCGAATATCCTAATGGGATGTTTATTTTCCTTACGAGGTTAATCAGTACGGTTCATGTGCCTATATTAAAAGTGTATATTCGACAAACAACGACTTTTTGATGCTGGAAGTTTTATGTTTTTTGGAACAGTCTGGGCACAAAGTACCCACTATTCATTCGAACAGTTACAATAATGGCTTCCTCTCAGCTCGAAGGGGACCGTAAAACAGCCAATGCCGGTTGATTTTTCTCGTTCCATAAGTGATAGGACGGGCGGTCAGGTAAATCCAGTGCCTAGACCGCGCACTTAATGTGATGGTCACTTTGTCTGCTTACCTCAGCACTTGGTTATCCCATTTTAGTCTTAACTTAGGGCTTCGTCACCAAGTCGGGTAACGATAATATTAGTAATAATAATGGCAATGTGATGGCGATATGTTTGACGCACGTTCCTCTTGCCTGTTTACTCTCACGTTCGCAGGCTCGCCGGTTTATCCGTTGGTCTGTCTGTATGATCTCAGCACCGTGCGTGAAGACAAAATAACGGGTGTGAAAACAACACGATTAATTGAAAAGACGGGCGGACAGATAATATTTGCACGATCCATTTAGAGTGACCGTCGAGTCTACTGACTGACTGACAGTACGCATCATTCCACCCACCCACATAGGCATGCAATCGCATAAATCATTTAACTGTCTGTAACATTCGGACAACTTTCAGACACGCGCGATAAAAGTGACGCTGATGATGATGTAGATGAACACGCGTCACCTGCAAAGTTAATCGCCAAAACATTTGAATTTAGGTAACAAGATGTTACAGTAAAAGATCACTTCAATTAGAGGAATAGGATTTTATTTCTGAATCAGAATATCTGGTAAGGGGGGATCAAGTTAGATAGTAAACCGTTATAGTCTTGTGCGAAAACGTGATTGGGAACCAGTCGACATTGTTTACACCATAAAAAGATGAGCATACTTGTTATTATATTTTTGGTTTTATCGCCCACCGGAAAAAAACAGTTTGTCTTTCTGGTATTTTACCACACTCAAAAAACCAATGGTCATGTTCATACGACCTAAAGTAGGAAACCAATACTCTCAAAGTAATTTCCTGCAACACTCACTAGAACTAGGCATTCCGGTCAAGAGTTCAAAAAGAAGACATCGCACTAACGAGCTGAATGAGTAATAGTTTTCCGTGGCACTGAGAGGACCGACGTGCATTGGTAAATGTGTTTATAATAGTTTCCAATTTTATTTGCTTTTAGCAAAGTAAACTATAAAATTCGTTGAAACACAAATCGTTTGCAAAATGGCAAACAAACCTGGTTTCCTTAGATCACGAAATCTACAAACCGGACCTACCGGTTAGAAAATGTACAAAATTTGAAATTATTACCACTTTAGACCAAAAGTACACCGACGAACAGCCCATACGAATTTCCTACCCAAAATCTCTCTTTTTGGATTCGTACCAAGAGGTCAAAAGCATAGTACAAAACAAACATTGGCAGTTGCATTCTTAATGGCTTCATTTTGGCGAAATAACACACTGTTCCAACGTCTCTCTATCTCAACTACCAAGCGTTACCATTTTAAGGAATATCATAAATTTTCTAGCCTTCTGTTAACGCATTACACAAAATGAAATACACTTTGACTGGTATTCGAGGTTTTCACTTGCAGTTACCGCTGTATATTAGGGTTATGTTTATTCTTGTTTGATGTGATCAACAAAGTCGGAATTTTATCTTTGAAGATGAAGGAATATATACGAGTCACCTGTGACAACGAGTCCTAGTTTGGATCGAAACGTCAAAACAAACGTCGCAACAGTATATATAATGACTGTCTTTCTGTTTCTCGATCTGGTCTGATTTGTCCCCAAATTTGTTCGGTTGTATCGGTACTTAACGTTTCCACTCGAGTAGCAATTTCATGATGATAACTGAATCGGAATGGTGTTCGTATTTCATCCGTGTGCTGCTTGCGTGCGACTTTCTAGAGGATTCACTGGACAGGAAAAGTATGTTACTATGTGGATGGAATGTGAGATGTGCACCGTGTGAGAAAATAAATTACTCGATCTCAAGCAAAACTCCCGAATAACGTTGAACGCAGGGAGAAGTTGGAACGACATCATCTCAAGCGGTTTCTCTCGAAAAATGAGCGCTTGCTTGTGTCTTGCAAATATTTTTCTACTTATTTGCGGATATGGTTCAATAGTTAGGCTGAGAGGCTTTTAAGATTGTTTTATGCGCTGTCCACTTATTGGAACTACAGATAATATCTGGCTCATTTCAATGTGTTTGGAGGCTTGTAGTTTTATCTTCCGTATAGCCGCTCGACCGAGCATTTTATGAGGTAAGACCAGCCAAAAATGTTTGGTGAATACTTAGTTTGGGAAGCCTGTCAAAATGACCAGGCGTATTTGTGAAAATCTAAGTGTGCCGTTTATAGAGTGAATCAACGCAAACATATTACCCCGAAATTTATTATCTCTTGCTCCAAACTTGGTTATATCCTCTAAGTGTTTCTTTGATCAGTTTAAACTGTCGATAAAAGCAAAGGGGATATGCAAATCAATTGGATGTGTTATTATTTTGCCACCTCATAAAATACGCTTGCGAAAATCTGTTTACACAAATTCCAATATGACGTTTGGACTGTACATATAAAAAGCATGCTTGTCGGAATGTGTTTCACCAGTGCATTGATGTAGTAACGGAAGGATGAATAGGTATGTCACTGTCGCCGTAGAAATGTGGTTCTTGGCTAAGTTGGAATGTCTCTAACTACTGTGAAATGTAAAACAGACCGGTTGTTTTTAGCCAAATCACTCGTCACATATTTAATTCTGGAACCCGAATATATTTTTACCGCGATTGGGACGATGTAAACAAGTTTAGAGAAACTTAATATTTCTAAGGTTGCGTACAATGTAAAGTACGATGTTCTGAAAACGATTGCCACTAACGTGATTCCCAATTTTTGGATTTTTTAAAAATGCACGTGTGAAGACGTAATGGAATGTCATGCTATTTAATAGGCCGTTGTTGCTAACCACGCGAATGCTTTTGCTTCTGTAGATGTTAGGTCTGTCTGTCTGTCCGTTTCATTTTCGTCTTTATTTTTCTTTTGATTATTTTCCATCAATTTGTATTCCGTGCACGGCACCGTTCTTGGGAACCACCTCTCAATCGTGAACAAACCGCAACGGACAGAGTGTTTCTGGTGTCTTCACTACGTTGAGAGTATTTCGTGTCTTCCGGGTGTTCAAATTCTCTCGACATTCTGTTGGTCTTCGAATTCTGGGATACACGTTGAAATCGTGCGCTTCCGAGCTTGGATTCCTTCTATTCAGCCTCACCATGGTTATTATTATTTTTGCAACGGTAATGTACTATGCAGAAAAATCGGTCGATGGAACCACGTTTTCCAGCATACCGTCAGCTTTCTGGTACACCATTGTCACTATGACTACACTGGGGTAAGCACTCTACCAGTCGTGTTTGAAAAGCATAATCAGCAGTTTATATTTTCCAGGAGCACTTTGGGTTCACTAGTCTGAATAAAAATGTTATAATCGTATCTGATTGTCATAAGCATCATGCTCATGTCGTTTTACAAGTCAAACGCAATGGGTAGTTGCTGACTAATGGAAACCAAAGAAAGCTTTCGTTGTTTTACTACAGAAAGGAGCCAGGCACTCTGTGCGGCAAATAATCTCATTTGCGTGTAAATTACTACGTTAGATACACTTAGCAAAACATCATTTAAATGTTTTTGCTGGTTGTTAAATGAGTGCCGAATACTTCAGTTAGCATTGTGCGATACGTGCCAAAACAAATTAGAAATATTTGTCTTACATTTATGTACATATATATACATATTTATGCACATGCATATAATAAGAACCTCCTATGAGAAACCAGTAGAAGATGTAAGTTGGAGCTTGAATGAAAAGCGCAAATCAAACATTTGTCTGTTTTTATATTCAGGATGAATGACCAAATTTTGCGGGACAAGAAAAAGAATTTGGCAATCGTACATTCGTTCTTGTCTTTTGCACGATCCTGAGGGTTCTTTCATTTAGTGGCCCCCGAAGTTCGCAGGAAGTTCCAATCAGAAGGCCTTAGATGAATAAAACCTCGAAACATACAAACTACTAAGCTTTGTTTGGTCTCTTATCTCTTGGTGCTGCTAGTAAACAAATTATTGAAACATGGCGTTGATGGCCCAATGAATTCCGATTTTATTGGCTCACTCCCAACTCGAGAATAAGTTTCAATCCGTGTACGTCACATAGATTTCTCTGACGATTCTAATTAAGGCGAATCGCTCTACGTACTTTCTGCTCGTCAGTAACTTTTAGAGGCCATCCAGTCGTTGATGGTCTATAAGTAGTTATTTAAAAGTTACTTATTGTCCCACTATTCGTCTACGTTATACAATACTGGTATGGATATAGATCGGAAATGGAACAAGAGTGTCTCAGGTAGGGAAATCATCGCAATACCAGTAGCTTTTGTAATTAACACCAAGACTGCCAATCGCAAAACAGAAACCTTCGGTAGTACGTCATCATCCACCGTTTTGCTATGCACTCGTATTCTGTTCATATCCAACCGTATTTGACTGACAGTTTCGTTGAAACACAGGTAACTGGAAAGTGAGTAATCTCACGCGCTCGAATATGGATGCCGAAGTTGCTTGCTAACAAATGCTGCACTTTATTCTGACCGGGTTTCAATTAGATATTTCGAAGTGAATTTGCAGGTGTTCATCTAGGCGCAGTACGGATTGGTGACTTCGCTTGCAAGTAACCTCGTCACTACGACTGCGATGCCCGGAAAAATAGGCCCAAACCCCACCCCGTAACGGTTGTTCGTAAGTTACGTTTCATTTGGAATTTACAACCTGTGCACTGATACTGACTAAAGTGTGTGCACAAAATTTTGTAAACAAATCACTTGACTGGGCCCAAATTTTGTCTCGGCTTTTCACACTCCAATAATCTAAGCTGATTGCGAAACACAGATGCATTAAGATCCTCAATGTGGTTACGACTGACGATGAATAGGAAAAAGATTTTTCACTTGTAGACCAGCACTTGGAAATAATTGTTGTTCTTTCACATCCGTTTTAATCTTTCTCCGTGATCAGTTACGGTGACATGGTACCGGAAACAATCGTGGGGAAAATTGTCGGTGGAATGTGCTCCCTTTCCGGTGTGTTGGTCATCGCATTGCCAGTGCCCGTCATTGTATCAAACTTTTCCAGAATATACAATCAGAGTCAAAGGTCTGACAAGCGTCAGGCACAAAAGGTTTGTCAGTGTTTTGCAATCTGCAGTACGATTTTCGGCTCAGAAAATTGTCTTGTTCAGATTTTTCTGCACCCGTCCCTTAGTTTGTCACGAAAAAGCTTTCGAATTTTTCGAGTGACTTCGCATTGGGATTGGATGATTGATGGGAATTATGCTCCCTTTAGGTATATACGAGGACGTGCACGTGAGCCAGTAATGAACAAAACCCTGGAATAATGCTGAAGCAGTGTACTTTCCAGACTAGAACAAGAAAAACGATGTGATTACGACTTGGTAAAGGATATTTTCAGCTGGTTGACTAAGATTTGCCAGACTGGTCTAAAATACCCGGCCGTGAATAAGATGTGAGCTATCTGAGCGAATTCCATTATTTTGCATATTTTGTAATTTTCAAGAAATCAAACTGAAAATCACACAAATTTTACAAATATTCACAAACGTCCCAGAAAACATGAGAAACTACTTTGTGGAGAAGTCGCAATATGTTCTTGGCATGCTGGGAATCATTAAGAGTTTAACTGTTGCGTCAATGTGTACGCCAGCCTAAATCGGTGCCGTGGCTCTTTGCAATATACATTTGACCTGTTGTGTGAAGGACGAACCCTTTATTTTTTTTAACATGGTCCCACGGAAAACGAATGCAAATTTAATTTATTGACAATAAAACAACCGTTTTTGGCTAACATCCATGAAATTCATGTTGAAAAGAGTTTGTTTTATTACTTTCTGTCACCGGCACACGAAGTGGTCAATCACTCAGAATGAAGAGTACGTCCTTTCCGGGCAATACGATATCAAATTGCAGAATCCAATGCAGGACTAGAATCTTTTAACTCGTTACGTTTTCCTAGTAGGTTTTCCAGTTTCTGCTGTTTGCTGACAAGTACTCGTTCACTATGGCCATTTTACTATTTACTGTGTGACAGAAAAGTGGCACAAAAATAACTGGTTGTTCGAGGGACTCCGAATCATAACTAGCCTCTACGAAAACTCCAATTGCTTGGGCAGTCTCCTTTATAATTTGAAAAGCTGTTGAATATTTTCATCTTACAGATTATTTGTGAAACTGTACACATTTATTTTGCAATTCTTTTTAATTTAAAGTTTATCTCTATCGAATGGATTTTGCAATTCGTGCATCATTCCCGCCCGTTTTCAGTCTTGTCTAACCGGCTTTTTATTGCTTGAGAACGTTTATCCGAAAGTGTCTTGGCCACAAGTTACTTTAAAACACTTATAAGTTCACCGAAATTTCCGTGAAGCAAGTAGTCCAACGTGGCAAGTCTTGTCCAACTTCTTCCGTGATTATGCAGGTGAAAAGATGTTTATCTGTTCAAAAATATTTCTTTTCATCCACAAGTGAATATGATCTATATAGATGGAAAAGATAAATTTTCCGAGCCACGGGGACAAAGGGAAACGTGGGACTAACAGAATGGGTGATAAAATTATACTGTCAAAGATAATTTATATTTATGGATTTTCTATGGGATGTCGTGACCGGATTGCTTAACTGTTTCGAAACTGTGCAGGGCAATTTTTGATTTATGATACTATTTGTCGAATAACAGCTAGACTCGGGTTTCTTTTCCAATTAAAGCAACATAAGTTACGCTTATCTGGTGGACATTTCACGATAGTGGACCGAACTGTGTCGCAAATGACCACTTCTCAGTGAGAAGTTCTAAACTACAGTACCTTAACACCACGGTTTTATTGGTCTGTCGGATGCGTCAGTGCGCTCTGCAGTTTCTTTTAAACCGTTTTCGTTTTTTCGTCTAAATCCTCAGCGTGCACGTCAGGCTCGTATACGTCTTGCTCAAATGATGGCCACGGCAGACGTGGGTGAAGCAGGCTCGGATTCCAGTGAAGGGGATTTGAGCGGGTACTACCGAAGAAAAAACCCGCTCAATTTAACAAACGATGCCAGTGTCAAACCTTTCGAACACTCTGATATTTCCCGTGAACACCTCAACTCCAGCTGGAATGCAATAAATCAAGAAATAAAAAACACGGCTCACGTGCATGTACAAAATGATGATCAACCAACCCAAGATGATTATCTAACCGTACGCGCTGACAAACGATCATCACTGCAAGGAAATCTAAATTTAGCAGGCAGAAATGTAAATACTGCTTTTTCTTCATCGAAATCTGCTTTCGTGCTTGCTGGTCCGCTGTTTACTCCAGAAGAACCCAAACTAAAAGAAGACGAGACTCGGCAATTGGGCTCGGAAGAATCTCGGCTGAGAGAATCAGGGGTTCCTGTGTCAAGGGCTACGATGATCGATGAACCCTCTCTGGTATGTTAACTGCAATTAACATAAACAAAGATAGGACAAATCCGATGCGACTCAGATAGAAAAGGGGTGTTTTGAACAGCGTCTTTGGCTTTCGTTGCTCCTTAATTTAAGTCACTGGATGATTTCATGTATCAGATGTTTGTTGGTTCTTGTAACTTGTTATAAACTAGTCCCAAAAGGACAGAAAAACATTTGCTGCCAAAGTACTGAAATTGCGCACCATCTGATGGGATTTGGACTACTGGGCCAAAGATTTTATTTGCAGCGTGCTGTGCATATGCAAGGATGTGGAGTTGAAAGTTAGTCATGTTGCTTCAGTACTGCACTTCATAAGCTCACTACTTCATGAATACTTTGTGGCTCACAGAATGTTCCTTCGTTTACACGTGGTGTTTATTTGCTTTTCTGTGGAGGTAAACATGTGAAAAGCCACAGACCACAAGCTAAATGTTCTAATCAGTGACCTGAAGATGCCAAAATGAAATTCTCAAACCTCAGGCCAGTAAGTCTGATAAGAAGTACAATAAAACTTATCCAACGTGATCATCCAGGAGACGACACTATGGTGATCCTTTGTCACATACAGGCAAGTAGAAAAACTGGAGTTTTGTAACCATTGTCCCGTTATTTTCCATTGGCAAGCTTTCTAATTCTCATAGACTGCGATAAGCTTGAACCTCCTTGGGGCCTTCCTTAACAGGCATGAACAGTGATAAATGACAGTTCTCGCTCCTCCATTTGATCTATTTTTCAGAGCGTAAACCGTACATGTTTACCTCCTCTACCTATCCGTAATTCTTCTGCTGAAAACATTCCCGGTATTTTCAACGAATCATTTGAATTTGATGTTCTCGGAGCTCATGTTTCCGCTAGTCACTTCAACCTCTTTCACAATGGACTCACTGACAATTGATGTCTGCTGTATCAGTGAAACATGAATTTGGGAATCGAGCGGAGTCGTCCAGAAAGCTGCGCGGAGCATTTCATAACCAAATTTCTTATGAGCTCCAGCAGACAAAGCAGATATAGACGACTACTAACAAGACATGAGGTCCCCAGTCATCCTGGATTCTGGTACTACAAGACTCCGGGAATCACTTAGTATTAAAAGGATAAATGTGAGAACCCTTTGTGTGGTTTCTTTGGTCGCTCCGACAAACTGTAGAATCAAGTTCCAAGAGAACCTTCATGGCGAAATCGCCACTATGTTTTGCAGCACCGAAGGCTCAGAATTTTAGTGCTAGCGCATGAATCCAAAGCACAAAACAGAAAGAAATTGATGTCACAAATTTGTTTATATCAGCGTGCATATAGCAAGGCACCGTATTTCCAATGCTGTGCCCACAACCTGTTGTTCGTTTCTAGTAATTTGCGATGCTCGGTTAAACGGCGTTGTGAATCTCGAAGAAAATCAGGTTATGGTCAGCCATGTGGCAGTTAGTTACCGCTGGCGCGGTTCCGTCCAAAAGTATAGATCTTATTAGTCCATGTACGCACATTGGAACCATATACTAGTTGTCACTGTACGGTGCTGTATTGTTTGCACTTCTATATATCTGGGTGTACGCATTTAAGTCGAAAAGAATACGTTCGCCATTTCGTCGAGATACAGAGTTAGAAAAAAACGTAACGAAGAATAAAACCTTTACAATTCACGAGACACTGTGTAGAAAATCAGTCATCATCTGTTCTCCATTGGTGCGAAGTCGGGCTAGACGGGGAACAGATGAGTTGCTTTAGGTATTTATGCGAGTGCGTATGAAGCGGATGGTAAAGCGTGTCCTGGTTTGAGAACGGCAATTAGAAAGACAATTGTGTAAGAGATGGGTCGAATCGGGAAGAATTTCATGTGCGAATTTTTCACTCCTCGACACATGCATGCAACAGTTTAGTGCAGAGTTCTTTCCGTGGTATGTAAGATACGGCACTAATAGTTGACAAACCGCGATGAGGGATTCTAAAGTCATTTTTAGTAAACCAGTCAAAGTGACAGAGGAGCAGAAGAGGAGAGCGGGATAAACGCACTGGCAAACAAATAGGGAGATGGTATCTAGCCTAACCTCGAAATACCGGAGTCTTCTGTAGGATGATATTATTCTAAGATCTGTTAAACAATTGGGAACGTGAAAGTACCATCTTACGATTTGATCAATAGTGATTCCTGAGTTTTGATGATATCTACCCTAGTGAGTGGTTCTGTGTGAATGAAACACGGGTCAACCGAATAAGCAAACTGAGGGTAAGTAAGCAAACATTTGACAGATTGTGACAAATTAAAAATCAAGTCAGGGCCAAGAAGCAAATGATGAATGAGAGACAAGTAGTTGGAAAAGTTCATGTAATTTGGAGGTCTAGATACTGACTGGCAGAGAGCAACGTCATCAGTCTATTTGAATAACCGACCGAGGGAACTGGCCTGTAGGTTGTTCATGTATGTTGAATGCAAATAAGGAGAGAAGATATCTCCTTGAAGGACTACAAAATAATTTCTCAACGGGGCAGATCTAATTCTTCCCAGTTCTTGCACAAAGATCTTTCTGTGATTTAGTTTGACAGCCATGCCAATAGGGATTTGGGACATCCGAACTGTTCAAGTTTGCAAAGAAGTTAAGACCCCGGGACAGATTTGAATTCAGACAAAAAATCTGAGAGTGCGCATCGGAGAGATTTGTAGTGATGCAACAAATGATTTGGTGAAGTTATCAACCGGGAAAGCTACAACATCCAAAGTAAACCTATCTGGTTCGTGTGGAAACTAAAAGGGGTCATCCAGTGCTCTAGCAACACAAGTTAGTCGACTCAGGATGGCGATTCCCGTTAGTTTAAGGCCGCGTGACATAAGAGCGATAGGACGAAAACATTTAGCTGGAGTACTCGAATTACCAGATTTTGGGATGTGCACAGCAATGACTGGTCTCCACTAATCTGGAATGGGACTTTTGCACAAGGGGTATAAGGAAGGGAATCAAAGGCATCAGTGAGTGAAGGTACATCGTGGTTTAAGAGGAGTGATGACGCCATCGGGAACTATGCCTGTGGTTGTCTGGGTCGAGCGAATGAGTTTTAATATTTCTTCCTTGGAAAAGTGCGCTACATTGAGGGATTCATCTGGGAACCATGAAAGTGCAGAGCTATTGCATGGACGCATAAACACTCTTTTTCCTTTTACACAAAGAATGAAGTCCTTGCCACAGGATTCTACTATTGCAGCTGGTCAGGAGTTGGTTTGCATATGACGAGCAAATTCCTTCTATTCCCTTGAATATTAAGGATAAAACAAATCCGACTTTCTGGGAATGCTATAATTTATGACGTCTTCCTCCCGTCTTCTTAACGCCTTTAGTGTGGATGAAGTGTTACGGCCGTTACAGAAAACACAATGTTTCTAGAGTACAACAAATAGCCAAATTTGGATTAAACGTACCTAAAAGAAAGGTGACAGTATTACCTAGAGATTAAAAAGAAAGCCATGAGCTTGCGTGGAAAATAGATCTTTGAAGAAGAAGTAGATTTCCACCGAGAAATCATTTAGTCGTATTTTGACTAGATTTGATTTGACTCCTTGAAAGACTGAAAAGCTGTCCGGGAATAAACTTTGGATTTTTAAAGTAACAGACAATGATCACTGGTTGAAATCGGAGCACGCAGTTGAAGACGAAATAACCCGGTTTCGTTTGAAATAATTCTGTTTAGCCTTCAGTTGATTCTGGTCGGGGAAACTGATAATTCAATCAAATTAACCACAGTAAGGGGAAGTGTCGATGCGTGCTTAAAATCACTCACGATGATCTGTCGGTTATCACCCGGAAACGGGAACAGGAAAGGCGAAAATGATCGAAAAAATATCAGTTGATGTGTACAAAAAGATGACACGTTCAGGTTGGTCATAACTGTGCTCTTATGGCGAGAAAACTGACGATGATAGTGGATAGCTAGGCAATCAATATCCGGAAATGAGTATGAATAAATTGCTCGACCAGGAGGAATTTTTATATGACCAAACCACCTCCGGGTTTCCTAGCCCCTTATTATCTGTCCAGTCGCTATAAATCAAAGCCTTGGATGGATGTTAGAGTATCAGTAACAGTTAAGTTCAGTCATGACTCCTGAATGTAAGCCAGGCAAGCATAAACATGTTTCCGAGAGCGAACAATGAGCGATAGATCCGGTAATTTTGTGTACAGAGGGCGTATGTTGGTTCTCAGTAGAAATGGAACAAGTATTTTGGCTGGCGCGATGCATTTAAGAGCAACCTGCAAACCGGCACGAATGCATCTTTTCAGTTTAGCGCGAAATCCGTGATGTGCATGTACAGTCAAGTCCGGGAAAAAAGAAAATTCGGAAGATTGTTTGAGTAGGAGTAAATATGACCGTGAGTAACAAACACCAATGCTCATAATGAAAAACAAATCCTTTAGACTGATCAGGAGACGGCAGCCGGAGTTGAAACGTAGCACAGCCAGTCAAATGGGGCGCATTTTTCTTCCAGCTCCATTGTGACTGATGCAAAACGCAAATTCGGCCAGATGTACAGGTCCGTCTAGTCTTACATGTTAGGAACTATCAGGTGAGAAAGAAATTACGAGAAACCATAATACTAACGAGCTCAGGCAACTTAGTGAACTGGTACAATACATAGCAGCATGCTTCATTTGCGGTTTTGGATCCGATGTCTGTCACAAACACCGGGTTTCTCAAAGTCACGGAGCCTAATAAATTGAAAATGTCAACTCTGTTGATGCCAGGAGATGAATAAGAAAGAACAATTAATCCACAGTAAGGTTACAGTAGGATTTCTGAAGCATCGTCCTAAATGATTTGTCACCGTAGCTGAAGAAATACTTCGTACAACAACCAAAGGCTTTCTAAATTTATTCCTAATACCAGGGGAGGCCAACGTCAGTTAGTGAAGCGATAAACGTCAAAATTTAACTTCTTAATCCCGGAGGTTTGAATACTTCAAGATGAATCTTGGCCGACCTCTAATATAGCTGCTCTGATGTCAAATGCAACGAAACCTTGCGAACATTCATCTTACTGGCTGACGGAATTATCGGTGGTGTTTAGTTCTGAACTAGCAACGCGTGGAAAATTAGCACACTTGACGAACTCTTTCAGTGCGTTTCAAGATTATTAGAAATGCCTTATTGGCATCAGTTAATGCGAAGCCTTGTGACATTTGAACGATCAGTTATCATAGGGCTAGTTTGTGGTTGTACCTATATTTAAGAAGGTTATATGCAGTGATTGCCTTGTCATTAGCACTGGTGTTGCGGTTGAATCCGATAGTAGCGTAATACAGTAACATCACAGAACAACAGGCCAGAAATCGCCCAGGTTGAGGTTGGATCAACCACGTTCATACTCTATCTTCCCCGTAAAATATGCTGCATGCACCGTCGCCCGCTACTGATAACTCTTCTCAGTTTACAGAACTGCACCAGTGGTTCCCATCTTCCTCTGTGATAAGAATAACCTAACAGCTTTTGACAGGTGTACTTAACTGTTTGATGAAGCATGGTAGTACCACAACCGATGTGAGCACGCGCATATCGAAGTTCCTAGCAGCATATATTTCTCTTAGGTTGAAAGATGATGTGCGTCCTGCTGAAGTGCGATCAATTATGTCGCATGGATGCTAGGACTGGGTTGCATGCTGAGGATAGTCGTCAACGAGCATTTTCGACTATTAGTTTGTGCATACTATTGATTGAACCGCATGAAATGACCGTACGAATAATCGATTAAGAGGGTACTCCTTCACAGGGACTGAGAGTGGTAGATGATGCTTGGGTCATGTGTTGCCCATGACGAAAACTTATATAACGCACCGCTGTTTGTTTTCTAATCCTCCCTCGGTTTGGAAGAAGCGATGTGGAAGTCAATAGACGATACGATAGGGTGAAGGAAGAAAATGCACAGCCAGAGCAGATAAACCAGGAGCCTCTCATAACCGTGGTTTGGGCCTGACAGTTACGTTAGCCAGCTGGCTAGAGGCCTAGGAGGATAAAGCGGAGAACCGTGAACAGCGACGATCGTATTGTCATTTCCTGTTGAAGCAGGATGACTGAACAATGAAACTGTTCTGTTAGAGTGTGCTAACGTCTACGGTGTTCTTTTCTGATCTCATCTTTAAGTCCACTACTTGCGCATCGTGTATATTCATTCGTTCTATCGATGGGTCTCATTTTGTTGTTTAAGACTGCCTGGTGATGATTGCGATAGGGATACTAGGGAATAACGAAAAAGAAACGAGTCCTGTTCGTGTTCACTCTTTTATGTACCGTGATGTGTTTTGGAATAGTTTGAACAAAATCCAACTAGTTCAGTCTAAGCTCCAGTAATCAATTTAGTTACATTCCGATAAGCTTAAAACACTCATCCACATCACACCGCAAGATTGTACTTCTTTCTAAAAAAACTGACGTCTTTGCAAACATCCATAACTAAAAATTGATTTAGTCTTGGTGGACAGGGTAATTCCTTCGGGAAAGCTTGCAGTTTAATCTTCGATTCAAACTGTCACACGCTGCTCAAATTATTACACTAACTGTAAGATGTTGGTGGGTATGTGTTATGTGTTTCGCAGTCTACTCAATAGAAACGTTAAAGTAATTCATTCCTCCAGTTTTGCAACTGATTACGGAGTGCTAGAAAGCAATACAACCATCACTGAATATGTTGTAAGCAAGATTTGACAATAAAGTTAAGCTTCCCGTTTGCATCCAATACGTTTTATCATATCACTAAACGACAATGGTCGATCTTTTCAAGAACGGTTTGCTGAAAATCTGGTTGCAGTTTTGTCGAATTCGCTTCACTAAATAGCACAAGTAACTACTTTTATATCGATTCACTATGCTGCCACTGGCTTAGTGCATACGTCTTTTCGAAAATCGTGTTCATTCAGTTGCATATGAACCCCCAATTCGGGGACACTGACTGGCACAACCTATATTGGACCAGTTTGATTTATCTGTACACGGGGATGCTGCAGTCACTGCAACTGTCTGAATGTTCGACAAAAATGAAATAGATTAACCTGAATGATAAATCGCTTGGCAGTCAAGTAAATTACTGCTAAGATAAAGCTAAAATGATAAGCTGTCTGAAATTTTTCACTTCAATTAGGAATGGTCAGTGCATCCCCGTAATTTAGCAATCGAGTATTTGTGGTGCTTCACTTAAATCAGATTTCATGACCGAAAAATTATTTTTACTCCGCCGGTAATTATACACTCATCGGGGTTTTGGTTCAGTGGATGATGCCAGTTTCGTAAATCGATTGTTCATTGTTTTCTGTTGAAATGGTAGTTGGACAATTACGTAGCTGTCACTCATGCCCCATGGATGGCTAAAGCTATACACTATGATTTTGCTTCAATTTCCACTACTAAGTTTATTGTCTAAATGAAAGATCACAGTGACTGCTTCATGCAGGTGTACAGCGTCAACAAACTGGTTCCTAGATTCATAATACAAACCACATTCTTCTAACTTCTCCAACCAAAATGTTTCTTTTCCCGGTACTGTCAGTAAACCTGGCGTCCACCGTAACACTCATTTCCCAGTTAGGCTATCAATGCGAGATTTCTCCGTAAATCAGCCAGCTCACACTAGCCTGAAGACTTTCTACGGCTGGTTCGATGTTGCGTTTGTCTAGTCTGCTAAATTAAAGTTAAAAGCGAGCTACACTTACTAATTTCCCGGGGAAAAATTGTTTGGTGACACGTTTTACCCGACCCTTCCATAGAATTTCCTCCAGGTGATTCTTTTTGAGGCAGACAGTTTTATTTAATCACTCCAAAGTTAAGTGTCGGGTGCCTTTCAAAATCCAATATTATATAAAAGCCAAATTATCATATTAGATTAAAAGTAAGCACCACTATCTGCATGCATTTTGGTGCTCTTAGACTCTACTGAAAAAATGCCCATCGTTTATCAATTTATTCCAATGGATGATAGACTCAAGCTGCTGTATTATTTATTCTAGTATATTGTTGGATAAATCAAAATAGCTTTTTAATCGCCTTTATACATTGTCTCGAAGTATTTTTCGTTTCTAAACCCAATAGTTTTATGAGGGAAATCGATAGTGTTTCTAACATCCTTCCGATAAGTCGCTCAACGAAATTAACTTTCGTTTTCCTCCCTCGGTATTGTTCTTTGGAATAGCTATCACCTACACAGTTTCACTTGAGGCTGTTCATGAGGGATGACGCGTGACCGGAAGATGCGAATCCTTGGATTATTTTGGGTACTTTCTTTAGAAATATCTTTCATTAAGAACCTTTTGTTTCCAGCTATGAACATTTATTGTTCACCTGATCTGATGTGGAACAAGTTTAGGAAGGGCTGATCAACACGTTCATTCAAGCACAATGTACATGGTGTTTACTATTCTTTGTGACGTTCGACCTACGTTTCAATGACTAAATATTTACTCCCTGGGAAATCATAGTACGTGGTCACATCTTCCATAGGCTCATGATTTTTGTTTTTCTTGATTTGAACGTGGCGTTCGACCAAGTCGATCCTGCGATTCTGTGGCGTTGCCCCTCGTTGACGGCGTCGGCAACACAATTCATTTCACGTTTCAAATCTGTGTGTTCAAACATCTGAGGCCAAGTACGGTGCTTCACCGGAGTTCACAACCAGAAGTTTTGTTAGGGTTGCTGTTTTCATCTTTCCCTTTCGATTTTCTTATTAATTTAATTATGAAAATGATTATATTCTCGTGTGAAAATAATTGCCCGGACACTTTCTCAGATAGGAACTTAACTGAATTTTAATATGCAGACGAATATGTGCGACTCATGGTAGACCCAAGTAAGTTGCAGGAATAAGTAAAACTATTTTTATTTCTGGGGTGCGTTTTGCATTTTTGAAATGTGAAATAGTTCCGTAGGACTGGATTATCTTGAATTGGAGCCGTGACACCTCAAGGGAAGAACTGGATGGAGTGGATAAATCTAGTTCCTTTTGTAGTCTCATCTTATTTGAAGATCGTTTCACGGATTAAGTTTGTGCGCACACACAGAATGCTCGATTGGCTACTCCCAGTATGAGGCACCTATCTCATCGAGTGATTTCCAGTTTTCCGAATAATCCCACAGAGCCTATTGAGAAATAACATAGTGTGACGAACAAGCTCGTTTTCAGTAACCTATCATCCTCTTCTCATTTGCAGTGAATCATATATAATGTTATGTATCAGCATGGTTACGAATAACTGAAAACGGGTTTGTTCGTCACACCGTGTTATTTCTCAATGATTTCCAGTTATCGATCAAAGGTAGCTTGCACTGAGTCACTGAGCAACTTGATCATTGAGGGCAGAATATAGGCGACAGCTTTTGGGGCATGAATACTGTTGTCTTCATAATGTTGTTATAATAAGGTGGGTGTAAGACACTAGACTTCAGAGTTTAGCCTTTAAAATGCTGATAAATTAGGGTGATTGGGGCATCTTCCTCATCCCTAAGGAACGACTGTCTCGATTTTTGCTGTCTTCTCAGTTGGGTAATGGCTGAAAGATGATTCGACATGTTTAGTCGACGACAGGACAAAAAGCATGAAAATCTTAGATAGTAGGCTATCCCAATTAGATGCAATCAGACCACCTCTTTGGGATATACGAAATCCCTCCAGTCGGATGTTGGAAGTACCAAGTGAAAAGGAACAATGACAAAATCACTGGCCTCATCTTTCCTTTTCTAGACGCTTCAACCCTAATTTTGCAGTCATTTTTCACCATTACTTTTTAATTTCTGTTTTGGGTGTTTAGTGTTTTGAGGTAGTAACTAAGTATCAAAGCATGTTGATATGAAGTTAGTTAGTGATCGTAAAAAAATTGAACCAAATTTGGTGTTATTTTCCGACCTATTTTGCAGGTCTGCCGGGAAAACCTACTTTCAGCATCGATAGGAATTTTGATATCGTCCACACAACTGGGACTTATGAGCAACGCAGTTACCTGATTTTAAGCAAAGTCACTTTTTTAATTGTTTTGCAGCCCGTTTTATGTCTTTTTGTTTTCCGTGTCTTGGATATTTGTTCAGAACACTTGTTTGCCAAAAAGAACGGAGCAGCATCCAGGAGCAGCAATGAATGACTCAATGATAAAGTCTGCCGAGGCAGATAGGCCTATCAGTATTGGAGTTGTACCGGCCAGTGATTCCACCCTGACAACATTCAGTCACATTATTGATCAACATATGCCACACGCTCGAAAGCGTCGCATTAATCTGAGTCATGAAAGGCAGCCGATCAATTATGACGATCTGATCTCATTTCAACAACGGCATTTGATCGAATGTCTTTGTGTTATCACAGTAAGTGGCTGACGTGAATGGAAGACTTTCTGTTGTACTCGATTTTGTCTGGAAATAACGTTGACATATTCGAACGTTGTTTACATTTTACGCTAGGATCAGAGTAGTCTGCATAGATCAATTTGTTTTGTTTTTCAGGGACGTCTACCCTCATTTGGATTTTCGGAACGAAGCCACCATTTCGACGAATCGATTCATTTTAAACACGCCTTGCACTTGCATCTTATGCGCCCTGGTAAGCAGGGTGTGGGCCGGTTGTTCCGTCTAAGAGCGTCTGATGGGAAAAATACAGATGAAGACAGAAGTCGTCGGTCAAGTGTGACTGATATGAGTGCGAAAGCAGGAGCCCACCGAACGTCGACTGAAGATTCCGCAGAACCAAACCGTTGGCATGTACCTCATCACCTATTGCGACCAATAAAAGTAGGTAGAAAGCATCATGGAGGCGATTCCAGAAGTAGTGAACTACACAGTTCCCAGGGAGAGCTCAGTCTTCTGAAATATTTCACTACCGCTCGACACAAAGATGGCGAAGGGGGCTATTCCACTTTAATTCCCAACAGCTCACCTGGTCCGGGCGTGCATCTATCCGATTCGCTTCCGCACATTCGAAGACAAACTGATTCAACTGGGGCTAGACGTCACACGACATGTGAATCAACAGATGTTCAGCCATTACTCAGTTCACCTCTGTTAGCAAAGGATGATGACAGGGGGGTAAACAATCGATATCAACAACTATTTGAATGGCATACATCTATACCTTCTAGTCCTAGTTGGCCACGAATGGATTTTCGATCTTACAATAGCAACCAGCCCATGCAGATAAACACCTCACCCATGGTAAATATGGAGAATATTGATAGTACTACGAATTTTCGACAGAAGTTCTCCACTGATGGATATTCCGGAGAGGAAGATTTCCTAAAGAATGTGCCCGTTCCTCCCGTTCGACCGATTGATTTGTACCCTGCGAAGTTGTCCAACTGTCACTCCATTGATCGGTCCGAAACTGACCTGTTGGACTACTCCTCTAGGACTGTACAAAAGAGGTCTGCCACCGGCAGTCCACAACATTCGGGAAATACGCTGCACACAGATGGTTTGGTCGGTTCCAGTGAAGAGCAACAAGCGTCAAAGGTACAACCAGAAGGATTCACGAAATCGCTAATTTCGGATGCCCGAACGGACGACATCAGTGATCATTCCAGAAGGGAGCAACTTGACAGCGATGACTTACGGACCACGCTGGTGAGCAACTTGATATTTTGCGTTTAATTATAATGGCTTACAAAGTAAATAACATTGATTTTCAGTTCCATTGCTGATTTTTGGAAGTGAAAATTTCACTCACGATTGATTAAATGTTGGTGCGATTGACAAATAGTGATTCAGTGAGAAACACTGAGCTTGAATTCCCTCGTTGTCGGTCATCTTCCCCTTCTCAGTTATCGTTTGGCTGACCACGGCCATCTTTCTAAAACTAAAGTACTTTTCCATGCCGATAATTAAAGGTGAAAAGAAGGGTGGATAAAAAGTGACCTCTTTCGAGTGTATCTTTATATTCTGAACCGAAGTTTTAGTAAGCTGTCCAGAAAACTTTTTTCCACTGATCTACCTTTAGGTAGAACTTACACCTCATATTCGATATATTATGCAAATATAAGCTCACCAACTCTTCAAAACTAGTCGACCACTTTTATTCGTGTTTCATTCTTCGCCACAGCATAACTCCCGAAATCATTGATAGTGATGATTTTGCTGCAGACAGGCGCTTACAAAATCTGCGTGCGATCCGATGTTGTCTACTCAATGTGGATGACCGAATGTATGGTAATACTAGACCGTTGATGTTTTTCCGATTGCATTTACTGATTCACTAAACACTGATATTCTATCTTCGTAGACCCAGGGCGTAATCAACGTCTAATTGACTAGTGGCACTGAACTAAAATAATCCAATTCAATACATAAAAAGTAGGCCATAGTGAATAACTCAAATACAATAAGTTTGGATACAGGAAGGCAGTTTCCAGCCACTGACTTATGTGTTTCGCCTCTTCCCAAAATAAGTTGGAGATGTCCACTCAGTATACGCTTCTTTTCTTTCGGGCACGCCCAAAAACATTAATTCTAGTCAGAGGTTTGTTGCACACTTTGGTATACATTTCCTGCTAACCCATCCCGTGGTTGAGCACACGATGGTGATTCCAGATTCGTTCGTGGTCGGTAAACTTGAAGGTGTATCTACGCGCACACATCTGCGTAGTCATGTAACTAATGTGGCAGCAGTCCACAAATAACGGAAACTGGTCGACTGTGCTTGGTAAAGCTTGAATCTGTTTCGAGGGTAGCTTGTCATTTTGTTAACGGAGACAATTCCATAATTCTAAAATCATAACTGGGCGCTGTACTCCGGAATTTGACAAAACTGTTTTCGTGGGTAGATAGTTTTTTTCAAACTTGAATTAAGTAATCCATAAAGGCAATATAGTCTAGAGTATGTTTTGTGGACATATATCACAACCGGAATCTCGATTTCATCTGAGTTGTTTCATGTTCTGAAACGAAAATTTAATGAGTTGCCCAAGCTGCGGTTATTGGGGCATGAGATAAAAATAATTGTATGCAGGAGTTCTAAAATTACCAAAAAATACATAAGGATGGATTCCGGTCCAATGATTATCAGTATTCATCACTATTGGATTTTTCTTATCAATACCTGAGCCAAATGATTCTGGATAAATCTCACTTCATTTTTCCCCACCGGGCAAGTAATGCGTTTTGGTTGAGGTATGCATATGGTGATTAGGATGGGACATTTACTAGCGTTTTATTATATCTGCTAGCTAGTTACTACCAGAGCTTACGGCTTATAGTCGGAGAGTCTCATGCTGTTAGGCTGCACACGAAGAATGGAAACTGCAGCAGTTTATTGGTAATACAGTTGCACACTGAGCCGGAAAGTATTCATGTGACACTTTTTGCGTAAGCTTTGGCAGTACCTATAAGTTGAAGTGAAGTTAACAAAAGGTACTCGGTAAAATGAAAAACGGGAAAGAAGCAGATTGAAGTTTGTGTAGGCAAGATACCACTTTCAATGCTAGAAAGCCATTGAGTACATCACATAGCAACAGCATCTAAACTTTTCAGCCACTTTATGGAAAATTTCGTAAACTAACTTAGACATGTTCTGCTCGAGCTAGTCAAAGAGTCAAGATATAGATAAATCTAAGGGTATATAGTACAATGATTACACTTTTGAATCCATCCACCCTGATCCAACTTTTATCATACACTAAGATATTATACCTAACAGGTATGACATGGGTCAACTTAGCCACTCTAGACAGCATCGGCCGCAAGTCGAGTATGATACTTTGCAAGGCCAGTGGCCTTCCCAGAATGATTCTGTGTGCGTGCATCTTAGGCTTCGCGTTGGCTGCTCACCGTGAAAGCTTCTCGAAATGCTACCAAGTGACCCTCCTGTGCAGTAGCCTCTCCTGCGAAAATGTCATCAGCTGGCTTCTCTTGACAGTGTTTTCCCAAAGGTGATCGGGAAAAGCCCAATATCCTGCGCCCTGCACGGGGTTGACTGATCTCAGGTAATCACTCTGAAGGAGTCGGCTAAACCCAAACTCCAACCCAACCACGTATGACGTACTGCTGTTTACCGATATTTTTGGCGGAGGGAGCATGTCCTGAATAATCAGTCACCGATTCCCATTGAGTCACGTGGCTCTCAGATTGTCCTACTACCTTGTTGATCACTTGGTCAAGAGCTCATGATTAGGGCCTCTAAGCCAAATCCTTAATTAGGTCTGGAGAACCGAGCAGTAAAAAGCACACAGAAGACTCACTGATTCCGATAGACAGACGATGAAGTGGAGATAAAAACAAATGGCGTGTACAGTAGACCGTGCACGCTGCTCCTTTTCCTTCCCTCTTTCTAACTGATTGCCTTGGTCCTTCGGTATGATTTTGATGGCACATGACCAGTAACCAGATTTACGACACTTTTGGTTGCCATCAATTGTTCATCATCGTGGACACTGAAACGTGTACTGATTTGGTTCCTGTGAGACTCGACTAAGTTGTACTATTTGATATTTGACGTGCTTTAAAATATTCAAAATTTCACCACCACAAAAAACGGAGCAGTTTGCGTTTGTGATTATATTGAAGGAAATCCCAAAGCTAAATGAATAAAAAAGAAAAAATCTTAAAACCGACGTGATTTCGATGTTTGCATCCTTAAGAATTTCACATTTGCCGCATTTTTTCATCCACCGGTTCAGTCCGCAGGTTATTGTGAACACGTTTTCCCTGGACTTGAACCAAGCACGGTTTTTGCAACTAATTCCTCGGGTTTATTTTTACTCGACTTGACTCATTAGTCAAAGTATTTGACATGCCCGCTTCACTTTTGGGACTGTTGTACAAACAGGATCAATGGGTCTGGAAGCTTGCGACGATTTCAGGGGCAGTTTTTCAATGGTCTGTCAATTCCGAAAGTGTCATTTTGTAAGGACACTCAAAGAAACACAAAGCACGCAGACCACAATCATCCACTTCCTGCTCCATCAATGTCACTGGGTTATTGTTTGAACTATGCAACGAACTGTGGAATCACAAACCGGGAAAGGCCATATTTTATTGAGTCTCTGCACGGCATTCATATGCGTGCATAAGATCCAGGTTGAATGCATGGGGGTCATGCCATTCGGTAGTGATTTGAACATACAAAAATCAGAAACAGCTTGACTAATACAAACCGGAATTAACAGGAGAAATGTGTTTCTCTACCGAGTGTGAATAGCTCGATCGGTGTGGCTTGGTTCGCTTCTCTCATAAATAATGAATGATTCATCATCTGTTTATGAATCAGAAACAAACTGAACAAATGCATAACACAAACACAAACATTTCACCATATGTTCACTTTCTTAGTGTTTTTTTTTACAAAAATTGGACATCTTGTACTTACAGTAGTGACGCAGACATTCAATTCTCATCGGTATTTAATCTGTTGTTCAATGGTTTTTTGAGAAAAGACCTCTTAAGAGAATCTTGAGACATGATCTTAAAAAGCGAACATGCCCGTGTACATTATTGATCTCAAATTTCGATAGTTCATTTTGTACAACCGCTAACCTTGCATCGACGTGCTCTGGTTGAGGTCGCTACCTCACAACAGCATCTGTTTAGACAGAAAAAAGATCAGTGAATAGCAAAGGTTGACCGAAAGATGTCAAGTTGAAAAACTGTAGATAAGGAGGATGGACTCGAATGCAAAAGTGTCACGGAATGCCGCATTGAGCCATATCGCCTATTGTTTCCACTCGTGGCTTCCGTGTATCTCGTGGACCCTTACCCGGTAGTCTAACTGCACATTCACAGGTTAATCCATTGATAACAGGAAGAATGTTTCTTTGCGAAATTGACAAAAAAGAATCAGTAGGAACATTAACAAGCAGCGGACAAATCAGAACGACGGTGTTTGTGTTCGGTAAATCTTTTTGTGCTATTACTATTCGAATTCGGTGGCTTTCTCTTAAAAATCATTTTGAATGACGAAACCACATTCTTCGTAATTTATTACTGTATTGCCCTAGGCGAAAACTCTTTATGTGTGTGCATTTTGGCAAATGTTGTGCCCTCCAAATCCTACTCGTAAAAACGATTCGGGCGGAGAACGAGGAACGACGAGAAAGTTTTCTGAAGAGCCTTTGACTTGGGTACTTTTCGGCTGTTTTGTTTAATGTTGTTACAGTCCACAAATTCATACTAAAGGGTTCCTGTTGCTGTTATTGTACGGTAATTGAATTTTCCACCAAAAGACGAACGTCGTGTGCCTGTCCGCGTTTGTGTTCGTATTTGCGTGCCTGTATTTGTACATCTGTTTCCGAATTTTACGTGTCCTGTTGTTAACTATTTTGATGCGGGAGCAATAGGTACAGTTATGCAGACAAGAGTTGTTAGAATTCGGCATTTGAAATATCCAACATCCAAAGCAGTTCGCAATGGTTTTAAACGAGAAAACAGTAAACCCTAGACAGTGAAAAATACCAATCCAATCAGCGGCTAAAAGTGGACCATTCCGCAAAATCCATACAGGGGAAAGAAGATGAAGAACCTAGTTAGATGAACTGTTTGATATTCATTTCCGGAAGTTGTTAGCGGATTAAAAAACTACTGTGTCCAAACTCTTGCAATAGACATTATCATAAATGTGATCCAAATTCGCTCATGCATCGAGAGCAGTACAAATGAATATGCTGTCGCTGGGAAAAATGAATGAATGTGGATAGCGTTTTCACTCAGTAGCAATACTCGTAATGAGCTCAGGTTGCTTATTCGTTACATTGTGCAACTAAGAGATTGCGGAAATTTGTGGTGAGATTTGCTGTTTCGAAGATGAGTTGGTTATCCACGTGAAAGCCCCACATACAATTGACGAAGAATTTGCGAATTGAACCGCCTTCGATGCAGATGGAATTATATGAAGAAGATCAAACTTTGTGGCTCTCGGAAAAGGGGGGCAGAAAAATAGCAGTCGTCTTTTCCTGTGAGCATCATAGGATACCAGCAGGTTCATTTCCCGTTTTTCGACAGTAAAGAAACCCTAATCGCATGTTGAGCCGGACTCGTTTATTCAACAGAGAATACGGACTTTACCCTTCTTCAGTGAATTCACGCTTATTGGCCACTACTTGCAGGGCAGCATATTCGCTCAAGTATAATTCTGCCGCCAGAATGTACAACGTGTGCCTCGAAATCATAAATCCGTGGGGTCGTCACTGTTTGCTGGTTGAATTTCTCTTACCCCTCGAAAAATGTAAAAGATTCGTGAAATTGCCTGTAATTGGTCAATCTCTTCACAAAATTCACTTTCCAGTGATGCCAGGATCCTGTGCGTTGGTCGTACTCTGACCCAACGTGGCACACACAAAAGCATTATGGCATTGACCCAGGCAGAATTCCTGTGTAAATATTCGTCGATGTAAACGCAGGTTGTTGAAAAAGAAATGGATTGAACATCTCAGCGTTGGGTAAGGAAAAAGTAACTTGACTGAAGAGTTAGTTATTCTCTAACATAACGGTATTTTGCGAGGCATAATATGTGCACGGAAAATCAATTCAGCAACAATTTTTTTGTGCGTTTGCGCAAAGAAATTGCGTGAAGGTTTGCGAAATTCCCTTCTTGGATCCTTCTCAGAGTAAAGATCGTGTCAACCGATTTGCTGACAAGTGTTTTCGCCAGTCAGATGATTCCTAACTAGACGCTTTGGGCTGGACCGGCATGTGAACGAAACGACGAATGCAAAACCGTATATTATATGACAAAATAAAAATGATGTCCCCTGGGTTAATCTCTCCTAGAGAACTGATTCTTGTTGACGGAAAAACGAACTGTCAACGATAAATACAGACGATTATCTTCTAAAGATTCCAATAAGAACGAATTTTTGAACATTGAGCAGAAAGAGTCTTTGCACTTCCTGTTGACTGATCCAGAGCGGATACAAGTTGAATGGTGCTTTGAACATGAATCAAAGCAAATAAAATTTATTTTTTGCACAGGTTCGATTGCTTTCTTAATCCCATTGCCAGATGTTTCCGCAAAAATCATTTTGTGGTTGAATTTACTTCCTGCTGTGTACCTGGATGTCCGAATTTATTTTGTTGGACTTGAATGAGGAAAAAACAGTTGATTCCCACTTGGGAAAAAGACCTTCCAAATTACTTCCTACTTGCTGTGGCATCCAGGAACGAATAACATGTACTTATGCATTTATCTCAAGAAAAATTGGAACTACCACCGTGTTTGACGTTTGAGTGAATTCTGTGAAACTATTCCGTTAAGAGCTTATTCTCTTGCCCTCGCGATAATTGATTAGTTTGCCGGGCCGATCATCTCGTCAGCGGAAGATGTTGTTTGACCTTCTAATCATTTTCCGTGGTTCATTTTAGTGCGTTTGAAGAGGTTTAGCACTGAGTTAAAGTGTGACAAACTCCAGTTTCATTATTTGCTTTCTCAGCCATTCTTGGTTTTATGCCTGAGTTACGTTACCACGAAAATCGGGCAGTTCCGTGCCTGTGCCGAGCGCCGTTCGTTCGCATAAGTTGCCTAGATCGCTGACACGAAAACTCCAGGTTCTCATTGCCAGGCTCTTAAAGATGTGATAATTGAGAACCATGTCATTCCCACATCCGTTGGAGATGTGCGCATGTGTGTGTCTGTGCGCGTCTATATGTTTGTGATTTCTGGTCCAAACTTAAAGAGTGAAGAAAAGTTTTCTTAAGAAAAATGGCTAATTGTGACGGGGACTTGTAATTTGGGTCGAGTATTTCTCAGGTCACGTGTGGCACTCACTATAACTAGGCTGAGTTCAGTCACGCCCGAAAGAACTGCTGGGGTAGACTAAGACAAATCTATCTACAGCCGAAAGGAAATGGTTGGACAGATGGCCCCAGTGCAAATGCAACGTGCTGCAACAATCAGCCACGGTTATGGATATGGTATTGATGTGCTGTCGCTGACACGTAAACGAATATCAGTCTGTAGAAGATAGATTTATCGAAATTTGGGCAAATAATGGAATTAAGATGAGGATTCCGAATAAAAATTTGGGATTCGATGACGTGAGACCAAAACTCGCGGTATCTGAGAGTAAACCCACGGAAGGGCAATCTAACGCTCACGACAGTCTTTTAACTTTCAAGTAAAATTGAGATTAATTTTAAGTGAAAAGGAAAAAATATTATCGTTTTTGTCCTACTGATTCAAAAAATGATCGCCATCACGAAGTTTTCGTTTATACTAAAATGTGATCTTCTGTTCCCCCGTTTGAAATTAAAATGCTGACTGAAAGGAAACAAACCTCACTAGCAGGCAACAAATTCGAGGTCCGAGCGAGAGGACCAAACAGTTTTCGAATTGGTAATAATAGAACTGTAATTGAGAGTGGGTCTCTACTAAAAACATTACAAACGTCTTCTCTTTTTATTCTGTCCATGTATGCTGTCCCTAACCGCCTCTCATTTTCTTCTCTGCCTAAAACGATATTCCCGATGACAGTGTGTCTGATATTTGCAACGGTTCGTTGCTAATTAGTGGCATAAATCGTTTCAGTCCACTGGCGTACCTTTTCTCAAGCATCAAAAAACTCCCGAGTCTCGTTTTTTTTTCAACGTGGATACTCATGCATGGCGGTCAGCGGGCTTCCTTGGCGATCGCCGACGATGAATATGTTTTGTCAGTGAAGCACTATTTCCGGATTCGCATAGTATATTGTAACTTACTGCGACTAATATCTCGCCAGATTATTTCCTGCGTATCTCAGCAAACGAGGTAGCTCTTTTTGCGTGTCATCGGGGTACAAGAACGGCCTTGATTGATAAGCATGAAGTTGTTCCGTTAGACTGGATCCCGGTCAATAGTGGTTCACTTGCAGTAAGACTGCAGGGCCAGTTGGTTAAAAAAAGAATAGCTGTGTCAATTGCAGCTAATCTTTCATCTGGGCGTAATTTTCAACAGAAAGCAGTGCTGGAAAACATAAACACTAGTTTTATGACACACTGGTGGGTCTCGTTTGAAGAAGCAATAGGTTTGACTTTGCGGTGGTAGCAGATGACTGGAAAACAGTGCATCAGAGGCTCATTTAGATGGGGATTGTTCGTTACCCGTTTGCCGTACAGTTACTGGGGACAGTTTTCTCTAATTGTGTGCTGCGGATCGTTTATTTGTGTCTAGTAAGAATTTCCGAAGCAGATTTGCGTCACATAGCAGGAGGGTCATTTAATATGCAGACATTTTGCTTCCGACCGATCATGTCGTAGTAAACCACCGTTGTTGTTTTTGTTGTTGTTGTTGCTGTATATCCAAAAGTTTTATATCCTACAGGTCATCGTAAGTGAAATCGAACCAGGCACTGGTTTTAGTGCCATGTCACCTGCAGGGTAATGGCTGCCGGAACGAACCACGTCCCCAGTTAGCCGTAGAATGTTATCCGGATTCGGGTGCTATGTCATTTACGAGAACAAACTATCGAAAGAGCCATGAACTCGTACGGGCAGCAACGTGGATGAGCAATGAAGTCAAATTACGCGGGAAATGCAGTCGCCAGTATGTCTTCCCTGCTGTCCAAAATAGATTGTCTATGAAATGCCCCAAGCCTTATAACCTTTACTGAGTCCAACGAATAGGATAAGACGGCATCTGAAAATTCTTGACGACAATCCCAAAAATGGATCTTGAAAACTGATGGACTAAGTTAACCGAGAAAATCAAAGTAGCACTTGCATCAGGTGACATTCAAAGACCATTTAAGCCTATACGCGATATCGGTGGTCAGCAAACTTTAGCCAGTAAAGTCATATGTAATAGAAATAGCGAACCTCTCGTTGGAGGAGAGCCGAGGTTTGACTTATTGGCTGAATAACTCGAAGAACAGTTTAGTTGAATGAGCACTAATGTAGTTACCCGGACATTAACAACTGTGAATCCTTTGGAAATGTGTCTTGTCCTCCCAAGGGAATTGGAAGGAAAAAACATATTTGGCTGTTGAAACCTGGGAAATCGACTGGTATCACCAAGCCTCTACCAGCTCATTTTAAACCAGGTGCGTAAATGCTCCGTCTTATTTGGAACGAGTAGCACATGACACGCGAACCAAACGATGTTACTCAGTGTCTTTTAGCGGAAGATCATGCTAGAGAACTTTGCATACTGCCGATCTCATAGGGGTATACGATGAACAATGAAGTTAGTTGGAAACTGCCAGTGGTATTCTTTGTTCTTGCTTAACTTCGTCATCGCCAAGGCACTGGTGGACGGTTTCGGAGGTCTTCCGGATGTAGAAGTGAATCTGGCAAATACAGAAATTCTCTGTTGCCAAAGTTACACAGGTGACCTGGTGTGTTTGTTCTGATATGTGGAACACGTGCATTATGTACTAGACAGAGGGGCGAGGGCTGTGGATTCATTCGGCATGTTCTGCATCTTCAAAGTGTAAAGTGTTGTCACAGCAATTTACGTCGGTACTTCCGTGTTTGGTACTTGGCGGAGAGGAGAGAATAACTGTCTACTGTTCCAGTTACATCGGCATGTGGATTTCAACAGATAACGTAACATTTAGGATTGGGGGATTAAAGGTAAGCTGAGCGTCTAATGTTTTCTTCGTTGGGGTCCAAACGTTCCCCCAGCCAGGTGGCTGGACACCATGAAATCTAAATCAGAGTATCATGAACAGTGATGGTCTCCCCTGTTGGGCAGAATGATTAAAGGAATGTGCATTTGTAAATTTAGACCTGTGTTGGTTGCCGCGGCCTTCTTTCTTTAGTCAAAGTTTTCCGGTTTCGCTCATTGTCTCTCTTGAATATCCATTTCTTCGAAGTGCAGCACTTAACTAGAACAGAGAGGGGTCGGTCACTGCGGCTTGACCTGCTGTTTAATGCAAATCGAAAACGATGACGATAGTGACGACTAAATCACTTATTGGTGTTATTCATGCATCACTGTGACATCCAAGTAGAGGCGATTATACACATGTGGATACTATGTGTTGCAATTTATAAATAAATACTTTGGGATTATCATCGTCTAGCGGTGAAAGCACAGTCCTAACTGGCTGTTCTTTATTCCCACTTGAATCGTCGTGCACGGACCAATAAAAGTGACAGAATATTTCCGCATGTATTCCTAGTCAGGTTACTTTTACCTAATATTCGAGGTTTCTTTTCTATTAATTGGCTATTCCGTCTGGTAAGATTTAGCGCAAAGCAGATGACGAAACTGACGGAGATTTTATCTGAAATCGTCTACTCTTCCAATCTCTCACAACGAACTGCACAAGTACGTGGCGCATTGATGAGCAAATTGTCATTTCTAAGCTGTTATTATCTCTTGTTTCGTCGAGGGAATGAACTGGTCAGAATAAAATCACAGTTCACAACCAGCCGGGATGATCTGTTTTAAAACCATTTTCAGTTCGAGTCAGTACACCATGCACAGCCGTTCGATTAGCATACATTTTGATTCAGTCGGCGTTCGGTCCACCTGATTTGTCACACGAGGCCTTTTCTTTTGGTTGTAATGTTTCGGATCGAAAAATAAATAAACTGATAGAAGTTTGATCCGAGTAAGTGAATGCCGATTGCATTAAACCAGTCGACGAAAGATGGGTTGAACAAAAATATGAATAAGTTCAGAGGATAGACAAGTGATGACAGGTTTCTAGCATGACACGTTTGCGGGAAAATATCTATCGAAGACTGATTCGTGATGGATGGAAATGAGCAATTTCTCCATTAATGTTAACTTGTTAAGTTCGATGCAGCCAGTAATTGAACAGATTCAACCATATGGAAATCGGGGATAATTACTGAAAATTCACTGTTGAAGTGGTTCATCTCAATAGTGATAGTTTACAAATTGGTGCAAAGTTAGGAAAGTCATCTTTTGCGCAAACGTACAATCATGTCATTTTATATGGCTGTCGTCAAGCCCCTTATCGGGACAAGGTTGATCCTTTTAATGGGTGGAGACCCGGTCTGTGTTGAGACTGTTTACTTTTGTTTGTGAGTGGAGTTTCCCGAACATGAACAGCTTATTCTCGCAGGTCATTTGTTTTCCCGGCACAAGTGAAAACGAATTCCGATTACCCGTTTGTAAAAATCTGCCGATGGAATAAATTCTGTGATAATTTCGTATGCAGCTTGTACCTTACTCCCGTCTCATCGGACCCTAGTCACGGTATAGGTGATCCGCATCGGCCACTTCGGTACTCTGCCGATTCCACACAGGTAGGATTGACACAAGCAATTTATTTATCGTAGCCAAAAGTAAAGCTGCATACGAAACAGTCAGGCTGTTATGAATCGGGATTGGCCGCTTAGTCTCCAAGGTCAGACTGTCGTCCGTGCATTCGTGCTTTTCCAGCGTCACTTCGTTCTGTGTTTAATAGATCCCCGTTAAGATTGATCTGTCTGTCAGAGCCGACCAAATTGGCTTTAGCAGGATTGTACTGGGAGAACGATATTGTGTGTTTAATCATTAACCGTTGTGTGCATGATATTCAAGATCATAATACATTGATATGAAACAGACGGTATCTCATTTTGTGACAGAGCGTACACATAAATTGATATATGGTCCACGGAGTCTTGGTAATAAAACGATCCCCTGAGATGTTGCCACGGCAACCTTCGTTGGGGTGACAAAATTTATTCACATCTTGGTCTTTATCCCTAAAAAACATTGCAATGGTACGATCCGAATGCATGTCGGAAAATTATGCCACTCTGAGGGAGTGACCGATCTGTTCCCTTAAGATAACTGTGTAACACATACTGTGAATAATTGGGCACCTAAAGCATATTGTTTAGCAACTTCCTTATCTTTTATAATTTTGCACTTCCTCGAAATGGCAGCCCGAGGATCAAAGAACCCCGTCGATTGCTCAGGAGTCCAAGACAGAGGACCGTCCCATCAAGAGCTTGTCCACATCCGACGGATTAGCTATCAAGCCTACGCAAATGCGTCATGTTTTGTCGTCATCTTTGTCATGCACGTCATCAACCCATTCGCTGACCTCACCCGTGGACCCGGGGATACGATCATCATCATCACCACCTCCGCAGCACTGATCACGAGACATATGCGTCCTTTTCTGCTCATCGTATGACCAGTTCTCTGAAATTACCGAATAATGTGATGGCTGTAAATCTCTTGGTCTTTTCTTCAGAGACAATCTGGAAACATGGATGTACCGGAAACTGAATTTTTGACAGTGGATCTATTTATGTTAGTTCATTTTGACACGATAAACATATATATCTCTTCAGTTCTCGAATATTTAAATGCATTGATTGTAATCCATATCTAGCGCCTACTAATGCCTATTTCCTTGATTTTCTGCGATAGCACTCATTCTTACAGTGATTCTGAGAAGCATAGTAAAAGATAAAGACTTATTGTAAAGTTTTGTTGAAAAGTTAACGGTCTGTATGGAATTGGTTTGTACCAACATTCTTTCAGTGCCTAAATTCATCTAATCTCCTTGCCAGTCAGATGGTCGGCTATTCGATGAATCTTACTTTTATTTCATCCCCAGATTAGGCTAATTTCGAGTTCTGGAAAGATAATAGCTTTCTCGCCAACGTAATCCATTTTTTAAATTGGGCGCCGTTGGTTCCCCTTTATATCCAATTCTTATGCCTAGATGGAAGCGATGAAACGCTCATCCTGCCAGGACCCTATGGCTTTCATCGAAAGGCGGATATGATGGGGAGTGCACATATCTTAGGCAGAACGTGCCCTGTCACGGAATCATAAAAGAACAGCAATTTATCCATTTGCTTCAATTGATGCATCGCTATATTAATATATCAAGTGCCAATTCAGTTTAGTAGCCTCCGGGTAATTATCGACCGACAAAACGGCTGGATTAAAAGATAAATAAAAACCTGACAGGTTTTGTAGCTCTCTCTGTTCTTGTCCTTATGTTGAGGGCAACTTACGTTTGACGAATTTAAATTCTGACTATCGAGTTCCAATCGAGGTGCCAGAAAATGCACGTAGGCTTGGAGGTCAGAAGTAGGTTGAGAAAAATTTAGGGTCTATTTTGACTCTGTGTTTGCTGCCTGATAACTGACAGTCTGATTCCCCACCCCAATAGATACTAAAGCGTCTTACTCGCGTATGAAACAGGGGGAATGGGATTTAACATGTATACACATTACTTTTTGCAAAATGCAGTTGGTTTAATGGAAGCGTTGTCGACGCGATACATATGCGGAGTGGATGCACGGTGACTTTGCGGTTTACTTGAATCCAAATGACAGATAATGGAAGGAAAATGATGTCTTCATAAGTCGGTCCTTAATAAACTTTAGAAGAGAAATTCTTCCTATGCTTCTCATTGTCGTTATCGGTTCCAGGTTTTACATCCTAGATCACGTTATTTTCTGTCTTCTTATGTCAAGTGAAAGTGAAAAAGGGACCAACCGAATTCTTTGTGCGCTCAACAAAGCTGATTTTTTTCATCTCTTGGTTCACCATAGCCCAGGTATTTAAACAAGGCGCATTATTTTTGGTTGTTGTAGACCTTTTTGGGTGGTCTGTGAATGAATTTCTTGTAGCACATCGGTTTTTCTGCCGATATGCTATAACAGAAGAAAACGAAATACTGCAGAACGATTCAATACTTAATTAACTTGTTACTTAGTTGAAAAGTAGAGGCACAACACTAGTGCAGTATAGTATTGTCTTCTCGGGCGTTGAGTTGAGATGTGTCGTTGCGCAAAATCCTCATTCATTCACGGGTTCTTCACTTCATCTTTCTTCTCCCATTATTGAGGCGATAGTGTACCCCTTTTTTCGGATACGAGGCTGCGGTTGACTGTGCCGTACTACGTGCACGAATTGATCGGTGGCGGGATGATTGGCATCAGTGACGTTCAGACTGTAACACCATGATTTCGACCGCATGTCCTCCTGTGATGTTTCCTCAGGCATTCCTGTGAAAGAAGATTTATATTTCACTCAAGCTTCAAAGAAGTCGGAATATCTCCTTAGAACAGCGTGAACCGAAAATGTAATTAGATGAAACATTTTAATGCCTGACACACTCTAGTTTAAGTTATCTACATGTATTCGGACGTTCAGGATAGCAAAGAAGGATAAGTAACAGAGTTCCGTCATCCTGGATCGGGGCGGTTGTTCAGGTTTGATGTTTGATACACGACAGACAAACATTCATCAAACTGAAAAAATTCACATAACTTCTACTCAGAACATATTGAAGTTTGTGATTTTTCTAATGAAAAATGTTTGACAGTATTCTTGTTAATATATTGTAGAAAGCAATAACTTAACCTAAATATTACTTGAGTGATCTTGTTGTTCTTAGGGGGCAGAGTTATGTTACGGTACAGAAAAAAACGATTGGAAACGTACATTTGCGCTCGATTCACATGAGACGTGACAAAATTGCGATGTTGAACATATTGTTTTGAACCGTGAATAGAAGATGCACAAGAAGGGCATCGTTCATTGTCACACTGCCCGTTCACGATAGAATGGGATCAGTCTGATCCACTTAGACGTGTAATGCAGTCACCATGGCTGTGATGTCACGAACGGTCCCGCATTAACCGTCTAGAGGATTTGCATGATTAGGCCGTCAACATAATCAAATTGGACAGATCTAACATTTGGATTCATTTGCGTGATTCGCAGCTAGCTTTCCTCGAGTTGTCTGTTTGTGTGATTTTTTGCTGTTGGGGACCTTCAGCTGGTATTTTGAATCATATGACGTTGAAATGCATCCGTCCGAATGGAGTATTCAAATGATATGCTTTGGCTATCTACTCAGGGTTAGGGGTGGAAGTGAGCCAAAGCATCTCCTGACCGGAAGCCGAGAAAATGCAACTGAAATTTTCTCTGAGTAACGAAGGAAAAATTAAGTTATTTGTTAAAAATTAAGTTTCATAAATAATGAAATTACTAATTATGGTTAAGCACAATGCATCTATTTATCCTATCTTATGTACAACATTGCGCCTTAAATAAATCCATTTTCAGCTATACGGACTAAACTTATAATTTATCTCCAGTGTCTACGATTTTACGGATTAACTCTAGATCCTATTGTTTGTCTAATGCGTAGCAAACAGAACTTTTCACAACACTGTGAAACGCTATGCTCCAGATAGATTGTTTTAGTGAGAAGTTGACCATTTTACGATGCTGCGGAATTATACAAATTTGAATATACTTAACAATACTTTTTACATTGGTTTCGGCCAGTACGTTAGTAAACCTTAGTTGAAAAAGCGAACATGCATTTTAGCATATTCATTTATTGCCCAGACGGTCTCTTCCCCACCAGTTTAACTAAACTAATGAGATTTAGTGAGAAGCTTGTTTTTTTACACCGTTCAGCTGGATGTGAATCACAAGTGATGTGGCTAATATAGACATACATATACGTAATTATATATTTTAATATGACTCTTTGCACCACGGATCTTTGAGTTAATTTAGGTGCACCTATAGTAGGTGGTACTGTTACTTTCGCACGTGCTATGTGCTTCCATGCATAAGATCTCATGAGTGGTCATTACGCACATGTTTTCTCTTTTAACCACTTCTGACTCGAAGACTTTCGCCTTCAGTTGTTCACAAACCTGTGTTCTACGTTCCCACAATTTTACGGATTCTTTCCTTTCAGATATTCTCCTGACATCGAAAAAATCGTGTGCTTCCCAGTGTGAGCAATTGTGGTCACAAACCGTGCCGTGGAGTTGAGAAATTCAATTTGAGAGCTGGATAAAGACAAACCATATTTACCCCCTTGGAAGTGAAAATTTATACAGCCGGTTTTCAGTCAGACAGAATATAACTTGAATAGTTTTATCCTGCCCCAAATCGCTTCTTGTTGTTGCACACACAAGCACCGCGTTTTTATTGCAGTTGAGCACGGATTAACATTCCTCATACCTGATAGCTGAACAAATCAACGCGATGCATTTTGTCGATCGCTACAGTTTTCTTACGCCCTACACATCTGGCCTGGGAAATTCACCGTACCTCACCCGAATCCCGCACGGCCAATTGTCAACAAACAGTCTTTCCACCGTAGAAAAAGTGGAAAACTCCCACAGTCTGTAAATCAACGCTTTAAACTCTTTTTAAAATGTCATCACTTGATTACGCGAACTACCACATTGAGATGAAACTCGATAATTAGGAAATCTAGCAATATCTTAGAAAGCTGGGCAGAATTAGCCAGCAGTGGTTTTCCGTGTGATTGTGCAGAACTTTCTGTAAATAGCCTCGTTGCACAAACACATATAGCCGGGTTCAGTCAGCCAATGTAATTCGTCAATTTCGATTAGGTTTCTTCGTGCACAGACCAAATGGATTTCAGGTTCCTTTCTGAATATCATCTGTGCAATATTTCCGGAATTCAAATATTTCAAGTGAAATTATCAAATACATTGACTGGCACCCTCACGAACCTGTTTCGTTACCCGCAGCAGAACTAATCAGCCACCACTGTTGGTGCTCTTGCATGGGTGCACCCGTATTTATGTGAAGCAGACGACCAGTACGCATCTCACTCGCCGGTCACACACAAACACACATCAAAGATTGCTATTTGTCCTCTCTGTTTATCTGTTTTCATTCACCAAAACGTATTGTTTTGTTAAACGGACTAACATACCCTTTTCGAGTGTGGTGAAGTCTTTTTCTGAGCACAGAACAATTCTTCAGACCATGATGCAGGAAGAAATGCACGAGGACATATTAGCCGAATTCCCGGGATATTTTGCCATTGTCCTCAGTTTCTTTTACCCACACCTAACTGGCTGATGAAACAAACTCTGTAACTCATTTATCATTACTGTTCCATCAGCTGACGTGACGGTGATCGGTCGATTGCCAGCATGCGAGTGTCGTTTTCTCCGCCTTTATCCGTGTTGATAAACACTTTTCACTTGAAAAAAAGATACACTCCAACCGAACCGAACACTATCTGGGTCAGAAGAACATCAATTTTTACTGTACCGCGAAAACAGAATCATAACAATGCAACTCGTTGGACGTATTTGTTGGACCAATCTTCTCGAATACTTCTGTTCAAATGTCGACATACCAGAAAACTGTGTATTGTATTTAGACTTCTTCTAAGCATATTTATCATTTCATTGAACTAGGGGTTCTTAATCTGGTTTCATAAAGGCGGGCAGCAATACGGGTGAGTGGAGGTATCGTTCTCACAGGTCATTTATCATGCAGCCTGACAAATTCACTGTACAATCCGGACCAGCAATCCTGCTAATCACCTTTCTGCCGAAATTGTTCGCTTCCATGAGTCATGACCAGTGGACTGCATCGGAGTCGTTGGTTCGCTCTCCCAGCAGAGACAAACTAGGTACATCACACAAGACAAAAACTATACGATAATAATACACACTCACCTTTGATCAGTTCAAGTATGCGTCACTCCTGGATAGTGCGATACGAGAATAGGTTATCAGCCAATGTGGTTTACCCTAATCGCAGTCTGCTATGTTCGAGCAAGAAACTGCCAGACATTTTTAGATGCAGTACTTGATCAATGTCACGTTATCATCTGCCGCTAAGAAATTCAAATTGAGGTTTTTACCATTTGCATATAAAGGCTTAAATATGTAAAAATACGAAAAATAAGTCGAATACTGTCAATTGCCCTATGCAGAACTCGGATATAGATTGGACTTGTTGATCGAATTATTCCGGCTTGCTGAACAGTTTACCTTTTTCGATATCCACCAAATCGTGTAGTCTTGCGCAGTCGAGTGCTTGCCCTAAGTTGTACTAGTGAACAAAGCAAAATAATATGCACAAAATGAATGAACACGTGATGCAATTTTTCCCGAATCTCCTTTATCGAATTTTGGCAACGGATTTGACAGCGGTCACCCGTGATACGAAAAGGTTGTTTCATGATCACTTGCACTGGCAACGGGAACACTGATAAAAAATTATTTACAATGTGACTTGCATGCAAAAAAAACTATTTTAAAAGTGAATGTGACCAATTCGGAATCATTCAGCAAAAGTCTGACAGTCCCCCTGGACAATTTGTACAAAATCGCATCCTTTTGTTTGCAAAGATAATTGGCTCCTGGCAAATATCAATGCGGTGAAAGAAGAAAAAACGTAATATTCTTGAGGCAAACAGTGATCCCGAAAGTGCCCAACTATCAGCGCGAATGGGTTAGAAAACAAAACCAGTTTAGCTTACTGCATACTCTAAGGATTGATCAGTAGAGAAACTGTTTCTCCTTATGTTGCCCAACAACTTTCGAGCCGCTGGAGTGTAACGAATGTACGGTAAAAATATCATGGGGACAACGTCAACTGCGGCGGATTCAGGGGAAACAGCGAATCTGGTTGGAAACAGTAATCAACGGTATTGCAGAAACAAAACAACTCATTTCCTGTTCCCAGAAGAAAACACTAGGACCGGAGATTGCAATCGCTAGACCATTAGGCCAACACTATAATTAGCAATACGTGGTGTTCCAAGGAAACTGATCTTTGTTCATTTCAGGCCTTCTTAAGAATGATTTGCAACTGGTAATTTATATTCAGAGTGATGAAACAGCGACCACGACTGCCATTTACAACTTCGATTTGAGTACCGGGCTATTGATTTCCATATTATATACAATGTAATCAAGTAAAAAGTATCAGAATTTCCCTTTAAAACGTCACGTGCATTTTCATTGTCTTGAGCCGAAATTACGTGCATCAATGTTATACGGGAGCATTTGAGTATCGTTAATTCAGCCCAAATAGGGAACAATGTTACTTTGGGTTTCCTTTAAGAATCCACCCAAATAGTTCTAAATGCTCGAGAAATGTGTGAAACAAAAACTGTCCTGTTCGCTTCTTCATTCTGCGCCCAACTTGTTCACTACCGCTGTCTCTTAATATCGATTCCATTTTTCGTTGGCAGAAGAACTATACTCGTATGACCATCAGGAACCGTCTTCGGATGTGCACAGCTGAAAGAGGGTAGAAGTGTGACATTGGCTTTGCCAAAACTTAAGTCGTGGCACAAAAATGCTTTTAACACTGTTTGTACTTTCGTAGGACCAAACATAACATATACAAGACTAGAAATCAACAAAACCTCCTGAATTGACTTACTTTCGCAAATCGTATTTGTCCTGATGAAAGTGGCATTCAGCTGAACGATGAAAATAAAGTCACAGCAAGCATGGACGTCTTCTGTTTCAAATTACTACTATGTTTCGGACAGTATCGCGTGAACCTCGTCGTACAGTTGAACGAATTGAACACATTAGCTCACGGCAAACTAAACATGAAATTAACATGCAGTCTAATTTTGATTCATAAATAAGACTATTTTTTGAAAGGTAGACATTTAGTAGCTTTTCTGCGGCCGAGTTTCCTTCCAGATATTAGATGAATTTGTTTTATGACAAAAAATGAAAATTGAATTTCTACTACCACCACCTATTTAAATTCACCGAAACCAGCCTCGCTCAAGATCGAACAGTTTTTCTGAAAATAGACGATGACAGTTATTATTTTCTACTGAAAAACGGTTCTCGTAAAAGAGGGGAATTTTTATCCATTGTGGTACTTTTAATCGAAATTCGGTCAATTTCATTGAGTACTGGTTTATTCATGCGGCACTATATTTTCCGAAAAGTATTTTATCCTAAGCCGAATCAAAATCACGCTTGTTGTAAGCGTCCAGTTTGAAATTTGTGTTGCATTGGAGCCCATAACTTGTGAGAGGATTAACCGTTATTTTCCACTACGGCCCGTAGTTCACAGTATCGAATCTCATCGACGCCGACGAGAAACCGTTGGCAACCCTCAAACAGCAACAACCCCCTTGAAGAAAAACGATGGAATTTGTCCTTTCATCATTAGTAAATTAGGGGATAAAAAGAAAGATTGTTGCATGCCAATGTGAATACAGATATGCAGAACCTGTATATACCAGAGAAAAAACAGTGCATCGTGCCAGTCAAGCTGTTCAGAGAAAGGAGCCTGTGAACCGGCCAATATGCAACATAGAACTCCTTAATGGCGTACGTAATGGATGGAATAATGAAGTTCCTCGTGGTATGTTTTACGGCAGATACATACTTCTGTAAATCGAAGTAAGATTCACGTGTTAATTGCAAACCAACGCACAGACACTTGTGATGTGTGCGTGCACGTGTGCATGCAGTCAGGTAAATCGGGCATGCATTATTTTGTTTAACGTCCACGTTACTGTGTTTTCGCACGATCGATCATCGACATGACACAACAGTGAGCTTGATTACTATCAAGGTTATCAGGGAAATACGCAAATCATATACATTGACCATTAGCCCTAGGATGAAGACTGACTCGGGGGTATATCAGTAAGATAGGCAAGCACTAACCTAAAGCCGCGCTTAACTGGACGATGATCGAACTCCGTTCTTTGGTTTAGCCACCATGATTAACCAATCCCGATTTTGGTTGTTGCTCTGAATACACCAGACCGAAATTTGCCCTATGGTTTGTTCTGCAGGTTCCTCCTTTGGTCTAAGTCGTCCGCTTACATCCTTTTTGCATCAGAACCGAAGCGAGTGTCTTTGCTATCCATAGTTACCAGTACAATGATGTTATCTTCTGCATGTACAAATGCTGAATCCATAGGTTTCCGCGTGCGCACATGCATACGTGTGAATGGTCAATTTGATTTGGGTATGTGGACTGGGATATCCGATGCTAAATAGCAACAGTGTTCTACTTAGACAGAAACCTTCGTGCAGGGAAACTGCAGTGTCTAGCTTTCTCAAAGGTTTCGGCTAATTCAATTCATTTTGGGTTGACTAACTCGCAAACTTCCTGACAAATGTCATGGTATTTGTTTGTCAACGAAGGGATCTTCAGAAAGTTGTTAGGGATTTTGAACAATCTTAATTTACTGCACCCCAACTATACCAGAAACCAAGGGCAGAAGATTGTGGGTCGGTTGAAGCGTCTCGGAGGTTCATTTAGCTGCGTGTGGTAGGACGTCTAGCTCTGTCGTTCCCGCTGGAATCTGCAGCGAATTTCGCGGCTTTATTCTGCTTCCCCTGGATTTGCATCGTTTATAAATGACCTTCACCTCAGGTCTGCTTCGTGCAGAATTAATTCGTATACGAATGCCTGTGTACCGCTCGTCTGGCCAATGTACTGGCATGACGCGGATGAGAGAGTGAAATTCTGTGGCTGGTTCTCTGCTTCACGCACATGTATTTTAGAGCAGATCGAGTTCTCTGCAACTGTGCAGATTACGCACAACCTAAACACGACAAGTTTGCCGCGATTGAACATCGGTCCGAAATCCGGACCGCTTTTACCATTAAAATCCAACAATCCCATAAGACTCGGAATAAGCGGAACACGTAAATTTATCCGGGGAGAAAATATGCTCTCAGTCCTTGAATGCTTGCAACCGGTATGTATACCTCAATACAACCGTTCGCTCTAGAGCCTCTGACTGTAGAAAAATCTTTTTCACCCAGAAAAAGGATTGCCTAGGATGAGACCAGATTTTGTGCCCGCGGAATACCATTTCTTTTGGTATGAGTTTTTCATTGTCTACCATTCATGAATGCATTTAAATAGTCTTAGATTGTTCCGCTTGGATTAGTAACCACATGCGTTCTCGTTGGTTGATGCTGTTATTTCAAAAGGTGTTTGTTAAAAAAAACTGTTCATATCTTCTTACACTGGATAACACCACAAATGATGGGACAGTTGTTTGAGGTATTTTTTAAACAATTAAGAAGTCGTCTAATTTTACTGTCGTTAGCGAAACCCATTCACCGTAACTTTTATCGGCTTCTTGTGTTCCACTTACTCGATTCGTATATCCTAAGGCAAATTTTACCATTTTAATGATACAACATCGTCCGAGCAGATGTTTATTTCCAAATCAGGGGCAACACATTTGTTCAGAATGATGCTCACACTCAGTCTGAGGAGGAAATCGGACCAATGCCGTGGGTTTCCGTTGTTTCATGTTTCTACGGAAGACTGTAAATGCGATTCTGGTCTGTTATTTCTGTTGTGCTTTGGAAGAAAATTGGACTAGATATGCAGTTATCCAGAGTATCTGCGGGATTTTTAGAAATTTTAGAACTTGTATCTCCTACTTCCTTTATTAATGAAATAACAATGCACAACATTTTCCAGGAAGGGGGTCGCGGCAGCAGCCAACAGAGGGCTGCCTAGTGGGGAAGTTGACCGGCGTTGGGTGGATTCGAACCCGCGATCTTCACGTCCACATGTCACGAACTTATCCGCTTGCCACTGCCGGCCAGTTGAATGCATTCCCCAGTTAGATATCACAAATTTAAAGTATCAAAGTGAGGTAAACACGGCTTAGTAAATGTTTTGAAGTATTCCGTCCATACGCGTATAAATCAGACTTGGTTCATGCTAAGTTGTTAGGGTCATTGTTTTCATTTGAGTCTCTCTTCCATGGTTGGTGAATGCACCCTTTACCGATTCAACGCAACGTTCTCACGATCAACATTAACCTTTCTGTGTAGAAAGATCAGCTTCAGCGTCAAATTAGAAAACACTACCGCACTGCCGGACAAGGTAATTGTAAACGACAGATAGTAGTAATTGTTTGTAAAAATAATCCTCGAATGTAGACTGGAAACGTTGGCGCAGTTTATTCTGCGGTGGTTTCAAACTTAAACGGAAGGCTCTTAAGTGGAATTGGTTAAAAGCGACTCATCTTTGAGGCATGATGAATAGTCAGACCAAATCGCTTTGTAATTTACGTCCGATTGGTTTATTCCAAAGGCATAATTTGCAGTGATTTTCACATTAAGTTGCTTCGCGGTCCACTGTACACTACAACTCACTGGCAAACTCATTTAATCAATCAAGTTTTCGCTCATTTGACGTAGTTGAACGCACAATGTTTAAAAGGTCAGTATACTCGATGAGCGGACTACCTCTCATGATTGCCTCTTCCGAGTGTACATCCCACCGTGGAGCGAAAAACAGATCCGAGGTGCTAAATGCGGCTGTTTCCATAGATTCTTACTCGTGAAAGTTGTACCTCCACTTTCTAAAATGCAAATTGCAGTCGGTCTGATGACCTTTGCTTTTCTTACGTCTGTCTTTCAATCACCTCGGTTTTGCGCTTTCCTATCTGTCACTCTCTCCTGCGCGCACGAACGTTCCCGGTTCAGTGATTCGTGCATTCTTTATTGTTCATGATTCGGATCTCCGATTTCGTATGTCCTCAGGAGATTTACTACCACACATAAATTCGGGTCAGTGACTGTCATCGATTGTGAACTCGCACCTCGTCTGCATCCCCTAAGGGTTTCACCCTACTAACAAGAGCTGAAGTGGGTAAATTGTGTTCGGCAAGTTCAAAATTACTGCGATCTTTTTTTATTTTTTATTTATCCTTTTGCGAATGAGGATGACGATATGGATACAGTGTTTTTTGACACGCTTTTGAATTATTTATATGCATATCAACGGATGACAAATGAAAAGTGTCAGTCCGAAATGTTTTCAGTTATTATTAGTTCGTTGTGATTATGTGAATAGCAGGGTAGTTGGCACGTTCCCATACGATATCCGTGGACACGAATGAGAAGAAAATCATTCTGAATCCTCACACCGATGACTGACATTCACAGAATGTTTGGCCATTATCTACTTTTTCAGTTTGAAAAAGGTGCTGCATTACCAAAGAAGAATTTGTCCATGGGGATTCATGATTTCATTTAACACCGTGACACAGTTTGCCGTTTTTTTACAGTTAGATCGAACGCATCAGTCAAGCTGTCTTGGGCAACAACCAAACATTTTCCACGTCTTCGGGAACATTTCGCCATAATTTAAGTGTACAAAATGTTTTTAATGGATAGTTAAAACATGTTTTTCACTTATTGGGGGTGGGATTTATTTGTGCTCGACAAACGGCTTTGGGCGCAATGTCGACGAGTGGGTAATCCATGAATTTTTCATTTTCAGTTTCCACTACAAATTCAAAAATAGGAAAATCACATGGGAATTACGCTTATCAGTTCGGTTGATTGTGTGTGCTGGTTTTCAGACGTGAACAACAGAATTGTGGACCTCGAAGTATTTCTACTACAAAATGGATTTCCTTGAATTTTAATGAAGCCATCCAACCAAATCCGTTGGTTAATCCGAGAAGTTGATGAACTGCTCAGGCTATTCCATGACGGGGATGTAGCTCCGGCAAGCCAAATGACCCTTTGGTCTTTTCGACAGCAATAATCAATTTGCAAATTTAATTCGGACAATGGTCTTTGAATCCGGGAGAGTTGAAATTTACTCAAGCATTAGCTGGTTGGCCGTGTAAAAGGAATTCAAAAGATCTCACGATATTAATATGTTCCATGGCGAATTTCCTAACACAATTAATTTGTTCATGAAGTTAGTTAAGTGAGGCGTAAACTAGCTTGCACATGCTGATTAGTTTGTTCTCCACAGCCCGGGGACGGAAGCGTTAGTTTGAATTACACTTGACAGCTAATAATCAAGTAACAAAACAAAGCGTTGGCTCCTAAACCAGAAGCTAATCGACTAAGAAAACCTATTTTAGGGCCAACTGAAAAAGCAAATTTGCCGTGATCACTTGTCAAGATTTGGACAATGAGTGGAAGATTGTTGGATACATCATGTTCCCGTTAATGAAACCTTCATATGGTTTTCCAAAGGCATACTGATAACGTCCGTGTTTACGTGAATCAATGTTATCGATCATTGCTGTTCAACCTGAAGTGTTCACTTAGGAACCATGATGCGTTTTTCATGCATTGCATTTTTCAGTAACTGAATTTGATTAACGCAGCCGTTGAAGTTTGACATACATCCTCTGCAAAGTTACGTTTCTTTCCCCAGACATTCTGTTACCCACTGTGCAAGTTAGTAAATATGAAAATATTATGCACATAGTGTTTACAATTTCATGTTTGAAACTTGTACAGAGTGAGGTCATTCGATGGCAAGGTAGTTATGACAAATGCAAGTTTCCATGCATTTAATCCTACTTTATCTGCACTCATTTGCGCTGTCTTCGAGTCAAGAAAAGTGGCTTTTTCAGCCTGACAATGTGAGCTAAAATTATTGAGCAGCTATTAGTACTGTGATGAATAAAATAATTTGCAAACGGGTATTCATCGGGTACATCGAATTCTCCAGGTAATTGATTATTAGCCCCCAGTTCTATGTTACTAAGTCCAACAATCCTCTGGGGTCGTTTTCCTATAAAAATGACCTATTTCATATCAATACTTGTTAAACGTGCGCCTTCCATGTGGCTTTCTTTTCAGACCGAATCAGAAAGCAAAACATCTTATGCCAGTGCCGAGTAGCAATTAAAAAATTATTAGGTAGTTTTTTAAGCAAACATTCCGGCCACGGGGAAAGAAAAGTCCCGAGGAAAAACAGTCTGATTCTAATGCATGTTTTTTTCAGTATTTCAACGTGAAATAAGTTATATTAAATTGCAAAATGAACTGGTGAAGAAGTACTTGAAAATTAAGGAGACGAACAAGCAGGACTAGGCACAAATGCGTTTTAAAGGCATTAACAGGGACACATGTGGAGGTGATTGCGTGCACGTGTTGAGTGGAAAGCAGTTGCCAGCAGGTGTATTACGGTTTGCAATATCCGAAGTTTGATCAGTCCATGCAACGTACGGATAACAATTACCGGTAAGAGCCGAATTGGATCCGACTAAAACTACACGAACAAAGTCAACAAAATGATCACAACAGAAGTGAAACAATTTCGAGTTGTATTTAGGGCTTATGGGTTTAGACACAAGGCTGGAAATATCTCGACTGGTGGAGTATGTTCCGTTCGATTGCCGTTGTGAAATGTTTCGATTTCACGACCGTTTGTCATTACGGTTCTCGTTGGTTGCCTGTCTATGCAGCTTGAAGCTGTACCGCGCTACATCACATAACTTGCACGTAAACTCACCACACGGTGACGTTAATTACCGTTCCCAATCTATTGCAGTATATTTAGCAATTATCATGCAGCTTGGTTGGGGAGAAAATCACTTCGATTCACTAATTTGAAGATTTCGTCATGCCCAAAGCAATGCGACCTGTGATTTATCTTTGGTTTCAGTATCCAGTATTCTATCTGGTTTTTGCTTTGTTATCCAGCATGCGATCTATAACATGTTCTATCGGTAGATGCAAGTTACATCAATCCCTTTTTTCTGATATCCGACTTTAACTCGCGAATATGAAGTGAATGCCGATTTCACGCTTTAATTAGTGGTCTGTGGGAATTTTGATGGTTACATCCGCCACCGCTTTGAGAAACACAAAATACCATCCGTTTTTTTTTTCTTTGCGCACATTGTCATGTAAAAATTCATTTGTAAAAGGCTTACAGTGAGATAAAGTTTCCGATAAACATAAACTGACCGGCGATTTAATTCCCACCAATATGTTGGATTTCAATCATCCCGACCGGCGATGGCCAAACGGATGAGATCGTGGCGTCTGAACGTGAAGGTCTCGGGTTCGAATCCTCCCACCGCCGGTCAACTTCCCCACTTGGCAGCCCTCTGTTGGCTGCTGCCGCGACCTCGTTCCTGAAAAATCATATACACTTTCATTTTATTAAGAACGGAAGTAAAATATAACAGATAGATCATAGAATAAATCTTTAACACTGCACTAACAGCAGAGCCCCTGAGAGGTCTACAAAAGAATTATCATCATTGACAAAGCAATTCAATGCTTGTGGTATGTATGGAATAAATCAGTTTAAATAAACAATATATCACCTGGAATTGGATTAGGGTACCGTAATTTGAGCCTGATTGCGCATTCGCAACACTCAGAAATTTCCATCCTAATCGGGTTGCTAACTGTTCCCCAGCCACACCGAGGTTGTGGCCAATAATTTTCTTTCAAACCTCGCTTACCATTCTGCTGGATACTGAACCCTTTAGAGCAGTGTTTGAGAATCCTGCATACTTCACGTATATCTTCTTGACAAGTCCATTAAGTTATGTACTGACTAATTTCATTGGCATAAGATTATCGCTAATGCAGGATTCAACAAACCGAGTTTCCTACTTGTTTTGATAACCACAGTCTTTTCATACACATATTATTCAATCGAGCCCATATTTCGAAATGGTTGGTTTCTTCTTATGCAAAATTAGACCTGCTAAATTCTGCCAAGAGCAAACGCATCAAAATATTATTCATGTTCACGTCAGGAGTCGCATTGAAGTTGTTAGATAGGTGTGGATATCAGACTAAATCACCGACAGATCTTTGTGCACAAAACTGGGAAGAATCAAATCTACCCGTTGAGAAATTATTTTGCAGTCCTTCAAGGAGATATCTTCTCTCCTTATTTGCATTCAACATACATGAACAACCTACAGGTCAGTTCCCTCGGTCGGTTATTCAAATAGACTGATGACGCTGCTCTCTGCCAGTCAGTATCTAGACCTCCAAATTACATGAACTTTTCCAACTACTTGTCTCTCATTCATCATTTGCTTCTTGGCCCTGACTTGATTCTTAATTTGTCACAATCTGTCGAATGTTTGCTTACTTACCCTCAGTTTGCTTATTCGGTTGACCCGTGTTTCATTCACACAGAACCACTCACTAGGGTAGATATCATCAAAACTCAGGAATCACTATTGATCAAATCGTAAGATGGTCCTTTCACGTTCTCAATTGTTTAACAGATCTTAGAATAATATCATTCTACAGAAGACTCCGGTATGTGCAGATTAGGCGAAACACCATCTCCAGTGCGTTTATCCCGCTCTCCTCTTCTGCTCTTCTGTCACTTTGACTGGTTTACTAAAAACGACTTCAGAAACCCTCATCGCGGTTTGTCAACTATTAGTGGCGTATCTTACATACCACGGAAAGAACTCTGCACTAAACTGTTGCATGCATGTGTCGAGGAGTGAAAAATTCGCACATGAAATTCTTCCCGATTCGACCCATCTCTTACACAATTGCCTTTCTAATTGCCGTTCTCAAACCAGGACACGCTTTACCATCCGCTTCATACGCACTCGCATAAATACCTAAAGCAACTCATCTGTTCCCCGTCTAGCCCGACTTCGCACCAATGGAGAACAGATGATGACTGATTTTCTACACAGTGTCTCGTGAATTGTAAAGGTTTTATTCTTCGTTACGTTTTTTTCTAACTCTGTATCTCGACGAAATGGCGAACGTATTCTTTTTGACTGAAATGCGTCATCTTTGTATGCAAAAGTCCAACGAAACCCCGGCATTACAAAAATAATTACTGCAATCTATTATATGAAGTGTTACATTTTCTATTTTCCTCACGGTGTGATGCTGTGGTCTGTTGTACTTCACTTTGGATCTCCCTGGAAGACGGAGGTTTATGTACCTGTTTCACTTGAAAAATTTGACCTTGAAATGTTTTTAGGTAAAGCTAAATGTAAAAATCCTAAATCAAAATGTATTCCATGTTTTTGGTTGAAGTGAAAATAATCGCTAGGTTCTTGACAAATACCTGTAATCCGATTCGATTTGGGCAATCCTACTTTCGAGGATTTCCATGAGTTCCTTCAGATTTTCCAACTATCATCTCACCCGGTTTATTTGCGTTTTCTATGGTTTAGCCTTCTAGGTTGATTTGCTCTGTACGGTCAAACACGCGTTGGAAAATGTTGTCGACATTGTAACAGCACCCTATTTCTACACACTTCCTTTGGATCATCTAGCTTTTGCTGATTGCCCGTAGGAACTGTTTGGTGAATTTGTCCATTGACACGTCACTTTTTCCATGGTTGAATCAAGACCGAGATAAAGTGAACAGAAGCAGGATGACGCGTGATTTGCCTGGGGGTTTGAGTGCAAAATTTCAGGAAACATTTCAGTCTCGACGAGCACCCGAAATCGATGTCAACAAAAATAGCGGTAATTATAATAATAACAGGTTTAACATGCCTAATCACAATAATGAAACGAAAGTACCTTGCGATTTGCAGGCCCTTAGCTTTTCAAATTCATGTCCATTTTGTTTAAGTATACTTGATTTTAGTTACCGCATTTTCAGTTAACAAATTACACATTTGGAATAGCGGGAAAAACGGATTTAGTTTTTTTTTTCAATGGTTCTTTGATATGCAATGTAGTTTCATTGCTACCTTCTGTATAAAAGGAAGATACAAGTTTATTTCCCCATCAAATGTACATTCTTATTGAAACGAAGCTAACGATCACAAATACGTGGCACCGGTGGCTAGAATTGGACACAATCAATGTTTCGAAATTTGTGTATTTCAAATTTGATTCAAATAACTCCAGTCAAATATGAAGCAAAGCAGCATAGAGGTAATAATTTAGAAATATACAGTTGCTCTCTTTAACCGCACTTTTAATGCTGTCATCTTGTATGAGGTTCGTTAAAATGAAACAAATGAGTTTACGATACACCTGAACAAATCGTTCACATGGTTCAAGTTCGTTCAAAGAAATCGGCAGCTCCAAATTGTTCTCGTTTGCATCTTAATTTGCAATGCGTCCTTGGGAAAAGTTTGCTAAAAAATTTAAGAAAATGACACTTTTCAAACAGTTCACAAAACGAAATAAACTTGCTCGCAGACAGCACAGCTTTAGTAAATTGTCAGTTCATCGTTCCCGTTCGTCTATGTTGCCTTGGTCGCAGTGGGAAATAAATTGTGCGAATCGATTTTGTGTTAAGGCAAAGCAAGCTTTATCAGATTGTTCCTGGATGGGCACGTTCTACCTGTCCTTCAAAATCACCGATCTGGAAATAAGAGTAACCCAAATTTATAACCAGTCCCTCCTTCCAAAAATGCTTAAATTAATGAATAGTAAAATTAACTAAATGATAGCGAGACGTTATTAAGTTATTACTGCCCTCGGAAATACGTAAATACAGCAAAATAAACATCGCTGCTGTAAAATACTCCACTCTCAGTCATTGTTTGATGGAATATTTTGTGACGGACAACACTTACTTGGGCGTTCCTTATATCGCGCGCTGTTACGCCAAGGACTAACCGATAACCTGTCAACCACGAACAGGGCATGAGTATGCTTCTGAGTGTAAGCTTATAATCAATCGATTAAATGCTTGTAATGCTGTATACGTTATCCAAAATGTACTCAGTTTGATCTTATTAGAGCTATCGATTTAGCAAGATGAATGGACTGGTCAACTTTCCCCATTTGCTACATAATCTTTTTGGTGTCACTTGGGCTTGCACAATTTTCTAATTACATACTACACCATTTTGCCGAATGAATCTTGTTTGCTCACCAATTTTAAACAACGCTGCTTATAACCATAGTAAAGTGTCACACAAATTATGCTTTTGAATGGGTATTGTGTCTAGCACTAAACACTTCGAAGCATAAATGGTTCATCTAGGATATGCACATCTTGTATGCCACAAAATGTTCTACCCTGAACAGACCTCAACAGCACCGAGACGAACAATTAGCTATCATCTGTTTGCCCATTCATATGAATTATGTGGGGGTAGTCTGTAACGATCCGGTTGTTACAATTCACTATGCCTTATAACTTTGCAGATAGTTCTAATGCTTCGGTAAAGATTCTTGAAATTATCAGTACAAAAGTTCGACATTGCAACGAAAAACCAGACTCGGAAAGTTTATCAGGCGGGAAAACCGAACATTCACTCATATCCTTGCGACCACTGAACAACGAATTTCGGAGTCTCCCTGTGGACTTTTATAAGATCTGAAATTAAAACCACTATCCCAATATGGTTTCTGATAATTTCACACGGAACAATCTAGCGAAAAAGCACAAAATGAGTAAAAACCGGCCGCTCTGACTATTGTCATTTCTTGCTGCGGGAACCATTGATTTTTTGGAATGTATTTCCGACTGCTGAAATGACAGAAACTTTTTGGTGCTGAATGCCCAATTTTCGCTGTGAGAAAATAGCGTCAGACTAGAGGTAAATCTTTTAGCCCATTGTCTTGGGAATTTTGAAACAATCAGTTCATCCGAGATGCACGAGGAAGTTGATCAACGAACAGTTGGAACCCATAATAAGCTTTGTTCGAGGCACTTTGTACTTCACAAAACCACTACGATCCACTAGGTGAACAATGGAGCGACAGGCGACCGTGACTCCAAAACTTGGAATGGCATAGATCCAAGTGAGTGATCAATGGTTCAGGCGTGGTAACCAGCCAGGCGACAGCGAATTGCGTCTGTCACCAAACAGAACCATACCAGTTGTTGCATGTGGCTTTCCCAAAGAACTAAAATAAAGAACTTGATAGGAATGTCTATAAATGGGACGAAGAGCTAACAAAAAGAGCACATAACAACAGGAATGACTAGCTGAAGTAAATTTGGTAATAATAATAAATAATCTACAGTTTTGGAATTCATCTCGAATGGTTGCCTAGTCGACTGAACCGCATCGCATAAAAAGACGACTGAATACCGTAAAACAACACAGGAAATTCAAAATTTAGTCCTTGTCAATGAATGTGATTTTTGCCTCAGAGGCTCTTTCTATCTACTTCAGGAAAAGTTGATTCCGATGCTATCTCAGCCATTCACGTGGAGCTGACACCAAGTTTTGTGGCACGGCTGACCGAAAAAGCCATGGTAACTATGAATAGTATTTCACGGGAAAGTAGGAATGCATCTAGTTACTTATTTGGCTGAATAGTTGGATGTGACCTGGCCGCTGGATGTTGATCCAAGTCCCGAAAATGATACGTGTTTTTGCCCCATCCTGTGAAAAACAGCAAAAGATAAAACGTCTGAAGTATGAGAGTAAGCAAGCCGCCATGGCTGCGGGTTAAGAGAATCCAAAGATGATTAAGTAGACGCTGAAGTGTAGAATTTCAGAAGCCAACTTTGCCCTAGGGAACTGTGATCCGCTTTTTGCTCGTTTGAAATGAAATATTCAGAAACCAATGTGGACGATGGGAGCTGCGCCAAGAGTGGTTGTTTTCTCTCCATTCCAGCTCATTATTCACTTCTGCCGGTGTAGGTTGTATGTTAACGTGTTCCGGCCAATCGTTCTACCCGTTCATGTGGCCATCAGATTTTCGTTCATTCTATTCGCGTAATCAGTAGACGCCACTTCTTCCGAAGTTTTTCTCCGTTGTATACCTCAAAAGTGGGAGATGCATTGATGTGAGGAACCATACAGACGCCGTTTGATCATCATGGTAGATAAAACGTGACTTCCATTAATCTAACTTTGATCTCATTAAGTTCCATTGCTCATAAGAACAGCGTCTTGAACGATCTGCGCAAACCTAATTGGGCTGAAATAGCACAAATATTTTTCCTACGCCTTTTGATGTCCAAAAGCGAAGTCAAACGGTTCTTAAACTGAACACACCCAGACAGAATAGGAATGTAAAGCTTAAATACATTTGTTTGTAAGCATGCATGCGTGCGCGGAAGAATGCACGTGCGGTTGTGTGTCTACGTGCATTGATTTTGGCCTACGTGTACTGACTACCGGACGTCCAGATAATCTGATCTGAACCAACTTTGTGATCTCTGTTTCAGTGGTTATCTATTGCAAAGTCGGGCATTTTTCCTGTTTAAACCTCTAACCTTTTGCCTGCACGCCAATACACGTTTCGGGTTTCCGAACCCATTGGACCAAATGGTGAAAGATTGTCGCTTCTCGGGTATGCGGTCTAATTAGCAGTCTGAAATGGTAATCAGCTGAAATAACTTTACTAAATTAATAATTCCTCATTATTCGTGACATTGTCCCACACTAACTCCTAGGGTTTTGTCTTGTTTATCTACAGGAATTGGATTTTCTTAACTGTTAAAGGGAAGCATGCCTACCGATCCAACTAATTTTGTTTTTGTGGACACATGATTTTCTTCGGGAAATGGGATGTCGGGCGCTAGACCAGAAACTTGTGTGAACCTCACGATAATTGGCATTCGGCGCGGTCAAAGATGAAAGTGATTGAGTTAGTCATTTTTACTGTGCTTTATGCCTATTCAGTACCAATAAGACGGCTTGTTTAACGGAAGCTTTTAGTCATCTAATTAAGTCATGACAAATTCTTTTGTCCATTAATTGAGAATGTAAATCACTCTTCCGTTCGTCTGAGGAAGCTGAGATTGCTTTATGGGCTTGTTCTTCAACGTGTTCCTCCAAGCACTTTCACCCTATGACTGTACTGCTTCTCAGTGCCCTTTTCTGGTTCGAAAAAGAAGGATTTTGGGTCGGTTGTCAAACCCCCAAAAGTACTGGTACATTATAATGGAACTGACAAAGATACCTCTAACAATTTCATTTTTAAACATAACGATGTCTATTATAGATTTTTAGACAGCGTGCTATCCAAACCTGCTCATTAGCCTCATACAACATTGTCCAAATATTTGCTTTCGTATCTTCCGGCGATTTTTACGTCTAGGTTTCTGACTTCTCGTAACTCTACTCATATGAACAGTGTTATCGCTTACCTTGTTCGTTTATGCGCTAATTACTCGCGAAATGATGATGAATGACCTAAGAGTTCATATCCAAGTGCAGTGTTAACGCATTCTATTCTCCCTCATTGTTTTCTATTAAACCAGTTATTGTGCATAGAGTCATCTTCATCTGTGTCCGCATTCTCCGCAAGTATTCGTTGTGCATTTCGTTTGTACTGGCTGAAAACTCACCTGCATTCAGGTGTGTCGAAGCACTATTTGACTTGGCATGACTTGAGGTATGGGTAGGGTTACCTCTTTTGGCATGCCTATCCTGATCGTGTCCTTGTTTCCCACAAACTGTTTGTTGTAATCCACGTGCAAAATGATCCCGTGGATTCAGGTAAAGAATTCGAGAAATAGAATTCATATGCCCATTTTTTATTAATGTGACCAAATGACAACCTGAAAATCGAAAAAAACAAATATACAAAGGCCATGTTGTGCAATGCGTTCAAAATATCTCGGTGATCTAATTGAAGAACACGAGGGACATTTTACGAGCGACTGATGAGCCTTAGCGAACCACATCATCGGAGACAACGATTGTCAAAATCCTAATTAGGATTTTAACATTGAAAGTAAAGAAATATTTGGAATCCGATGGAATCGTTTACAAATTACACTAAGAAAGTATATTTTTCCTAAAGCAGAGTTTTCTCGGTCACATGCACTTTAAAAATGTGCCTTCAAGTGGATGGTCGAATTAGTCCGACAGCTGCATTAAGAGCAACACATTAGAGGGCAGACATTTATTCACAACTACTATACGTGCTCTCAGAGTCCACACCGTTGAATTTCACGGTTCAGTTCATCAGCCAGTGGCTGACTTGAAGGCCATTGATGTGCCGTTCCAGAAGTGAAGATTGGGCGACAGCAACGTTTTCCTACAATCTGGACGGGGGAATGAAACTGCAACTCCCTTCACCCTTGGCTGTACTTGAACATCAGTGTTCGCTGTTCTTGACCAGTGAAGCCAAAACGCCGGCGCTAATCGTTTTTGTCCATCCAAATTCGAGGTTGTCGAATAACGAGTGTGTCTATCGTGGTAGGTATTATTGATTTCCAGTTCCAACGATTTAGCGGAGTAATTTTACTGATAAAATAAGGTCAACATTTTGTTTGAAGCTGGGTAAAATTTGCCACTGATTAAAGTGAAATAAATAACATGATTTTTATGGAGCATGTCAAATGGCTGACGCTTTATTAATAGATTAATTAGAAAATATACTGAATTTTAGGAAAGTTGACAAGGAAAATGTGAACGGTTAGGATTGTGTTGCCAAACCCTGTTTATGCTCTGGTCTAGAACCATATTTGTGGATGAAATGCTTTAGAGATGGTAGACAAATGATTTTGTCACTCTATTGCTGCTATTCCAACTTTGTTCCACAAAATCGGAGTTGAAGAGATAACCTAAGCTGCAACAATACTTTTACGACTGGATGATGTTTAAAGAAATTTGGAAGGCAAAATGATCGCGCGGACGAGATAAATCGGTGGGGATGCATTTTGAAAGTATTTGCCCTTGTATTGTGCTCCCTAGGTGAACTTTTGATCGCCCCTGTGGGGCTGGCCTGGAGGGTGATTTGTCTTGTGGACCTCGCACAACTGAGGTCAGTAACTCAGTAGTTCGTTTCCCATCTCATCTTTTGCACTGTTTTGCAATTATTTATTTGAATGAAAGATAAATAGGAATAAACAGTTTGCGCTGATCGGAAACCTTTTTCCCGGTTTTTCTGACGTTTTTCATTAAATCTGTTCGTAGCGAGGCGAGGTAAGTTCAAATTTTGAGGAACTTAAATTTTCCCATTTACGAGGGTACAGATCGTGAAAGCCATGGTGCTTAAATTGTATCCAGATGCTTTCACTGTCTTCGGAATTAGTTGAAATTATTTTCCCCGTTCATTTTATTTTGGGACGAAATCTTATCGATCCTGAAGCTTAGCTGTCACTTGCATAAACCGAGTTGAAGCAACAAGGATTTGTGTTCAGTTATAAGAACTCATTTTCGTTTTGGCCATCAATTTAGAAATGTGCAAAGGACGTATGCAATGTGTGTGCATAGATATCCAAGTGAATAATTGAAAGACATTGTCCAAGCAGTGAAAGGAATGATTGTCAAATGTTCTGCAATTACTCAGTGCTGCGTGGTTCGGACAATAAGAAAACAAAAAACCAGGTCTTCTGATCGTACCACTTGAAGTGTATATATATGTTAAGTGTTTACTATTTTTATTCACAGCGGCTTTTAAGAAACATGCCACGGAATCATTTGTTCTCTTCTTCATTTTTGGATGGTTTTTTGTCTAAACAACGCAAATGATCCTTCATGTTTTCTACCCACTTATTGTTCCGCCTGGCTTAGAAGAAACGCGCGCATTCTATTCAGTTAGAAAAAACGATCTACCTATGCAAGAAAACAACGCCATTTGCTCTATCGCTTGTCCACCCATTTGTTGAGTTAATTTGCTAACAAGCGATCTTCACGTTAATGAACTAGCACAAGGGGGGAGATAGCCAGAGCACGGGCAACAAAGGTAAAGGTATGTTTTCCAAAAAGTAACTCTTAGAACGTTGTATTCTCCAAATACTACAAGAATTGAAAATGAACAAAAGAACTCTGCTCAATAACTTAAATTAATGTATTTGTATTTATTTACACCGTTAGGCATCATCCTGTCTGATACTGTAGTCCTTTCTGAGTGTGAGTATTTCCACCTCAAAGAGAGGCAAACCGGAACAAGTGACCGATCGGTTTTATTTTATTACCTAACAGTGTAGTAAATTATCATGCGCATGAAGCCTATTTCTTCTGGCCTGGAATCGTTCGCACATTATTCGTACTCCGCGCGATTCGTTATTATTACGTTACATGACAAACACTTTTGGGTGGGCATCATTTGGCCGTATACTCTTTGATATGTCCAAAATTATTTGCCTTACTTGCTCGTACTGAATGAATAATAATAACGACGCGGTAGACACTTTCATCTCCATTTCAGAAGCAACGTAAAACGAGGGGCGAACTGGGGATATTATTTACTGCATCAGCTTAGCACGAAACAACAGGTCAAGACTAGCCGATACTACCACCTTCAATGCTACCAATATTAGGAGCAATAAGTTCACGTTTCTCAAGATAGCCCCTTTTAAAAAAGATAGAACTTTTAGTTTTACTTTGTCTCCAGTGTGTAAATATGCCCAAATGTCGGCGGATAGTTAAATATCAAGGATTGCTGCACTAAGTCTAATAATCCAAGAAGTTGATTATAAGTCATTGAAAGATGCACCTACAGACCGCGAGAAAAGCAACATGCAAACATTCCGCTAAAAACGCGTACCTGGATAGGAAAGCAAACTGTTACTGTCAACACAACGCCTCATTTGACCGCTTTTTCTTCAGGCTGTCTTCGACATGTTTGTTTCTTGCACGGTTTGGGATTTTTGGAATGGAAAAATTCATGATGGGCCAGCAGTGAATGAATATTTTAATGAAACCTCGGTTATTTTTACTGTTCTCGGATTGGCCCAATTATGCCTGGGGGAATCTTTGTGTCTATCTTGACAAAATCAACCTAAATCGTACCTAAAATGATATAAGGATCATTCCCGTTCAAAACATTTTGTTTGTTTCTTTTGCTTCAAAAGAAGAAAAATGAAAAGGAGTAACAATGTTTGCTACAGCGACTAACATGAAAGAAACAGAAAACAGTTTGACATAAATGTCGAAGGAAATTTACGGGGAGTCAGCATTGACAATATTTTGGAATTCAAATGAATGAAAATCAAATAAATATTTTTTGAGGACGTGTTATGTAAAAACCTAGTGAAGTATAATAGTTCATCGATTGACCAAAGCATTATATTATATTTATTTTAGCAACAGAAGCACAATGGCGATTGATCCACGCGCGGTAAACCACACGGATGAAAGATCTGAAATCATTTTTTAAAAAGAAAGCAAACAATCGGATCTCACTAGGATCTCATTCGAATCGTTAGGAGCGTAAATGGATAGTAAGTCCATTTAAGCATCACGTGGTGATTTGTCGGAGGATTTTCGTCGTTCGGACAAGGGTAACCTTCCACTCACGTTTCTAACGATTCAAATAAGATTCTATTGAGAAACTAAGGAAGGAGCGCACTGGTATAGGGATAGTTGAACAGATCAATACCGGGTACGCATACCTGAAGAGCAGCAGTAACAGCGAAACCAGTCGTGTGCTTTCTAGGAAATTTTGTTCATTCATCCCTATGCGAAAAATACTACTGAAAAAAAAACCAAACAATCTGATGTTTCGAAATTTTTGAAACTAGCCGCATGCATCGAGTAAATAAATAACAACAAAATATGTGCACCGCGACTGACCTTTACATGCATCCTTCATGTTCCCATTACTTGGGTGTTTATATATGCCCTGATTAACTTGGATTGTAATAACGCCGTGTAGTTACCATGGTGTAAGATGAAACTTTCCTGTCGCTTTTTCCACGGCAGTTTGTGCTACAAGTGCCCTTGAGGTGCTAAAAATATACTATGTACCGTGAGGTATGCACTTTTCTAATACAGCAAGTTCGACCAAGTATCGATACAGCCTGGTTATCAAACATGGATTCAAGAATAATACTACTGGTCTGTGGGAACATTACCAATTCCATTTATCTCATTTTGACATTCTCAGGAAAAATTATAACAGAAAAAAGTTAGCACTTTTCAAAATGAGAAAAATGGATTTTCCAGAAAAATGTTTTCACCTGGTTTCCGCAATGGATTTGTTTTGGTCAACTATCCCGGATTAAGTTAGAAAAACTGACGTCACGAGTAACGGTTGAATGTCTTATTCATTATCTGGAACACCAACACAGAAGCAGGATCAGACTGTGTGCATTCGATTGTAAGAGGTCCGGGAATGCGGAAGGATGTCAGGGTAGAATGCTTGTTTCCAGCCAGCTGTACAAAAAAGCGAATTTCAACTTTATCGCATTTTATTTGCTCATCATCTACTTAAGATTAGAGGACCACACGCAATCCTAAAGCGTAAGACATAACTCCTAGAGGTGAACAGTCATTTCCAATATCGTTTTAATGTTTATACGGGACTTTGCTTTTTGACACTGTGACACACTCAGTTACGAATCATATAAAAATAAAATTAGTGTTCTTGCTCTGCGTGACCAAGGTCTTGGGGATTCATGCCCCAGGTGAGAAATTCTGGATGCTTTTGACTACGCAGAGATTTCATTGGCACCAACCACTCGAAAAGATCATGACAAAATCCAGAAGTTCAAAATAAATTTATCGTTTAAAACCATGGAATTACTCATCTTGCAGGTGTTCCATTGGTGTTAGGTGTTTCGCGCATTCGATATCCGTCACGCCTTTACCCTAGAGCATGAGGCCCTCGGCGAATGCAAACCAATTGAAAACGAGGTCCTGCAGGGTTCAATGTTGCAATTCGACGGACTTTTAATAAAACCAAATCTAATAGCTAGGATATTTGACCCTCATTCGTTCGTCCGAATTTGAATCCCACTTTGAGCAGTGCTTCCATGAAGTTGGACATGGACACAGGATAACGAACCGATCGAAGGCAATTCTGAATGTTTGGCCACCTGGATTATCTGAAATGTACGTGCTGGTCGTTGGAATGGTGACTACAATGGAACAAAAGGTGAGTTTTTTGCGATCGGAGCTTGACCCTGTGTCTATGGGCCTAACTGACGATTAGAGATCGGAAGAACTGTAGAATTTTATTTTAACAATGAACAATTAGACATAAAAAGTATATAGTGCCAAAAAGAAAACTTTCGTGGCACATTCGCACTTTAAATTTTTTGCACTTTCTCAATCCAGTGACAGATTATTTTCAATGTAATCTAGCATTCTAATTCAGAATTAATGCACTCTCGGAAAGGCAACATCTTCATCCTCGAGTTTCGTGTAATTTCCCTCGTAACAAGACCCCAAAGATTAGGAACAGCCTTTTTTTGCACAATAACACTGACTCAGATTATTGTGTTCCTGCTAGTTGCTCCAGTGCTTGTTGTCCCTAAAAATGTTCTTTTTCTCAGAAGTTTTCCCCTAAAAATATTTTGGCCAAAGTTGTTTTCCCAATTACAATCGTCTCACGCAAATCTATTTTGATGTGTTTTTCAACGGTTGAAATCTGATTCCTTAACGAAGCAAAGACGGTATTCGTTTTAGCAAAAAAATATTGAATGCTTGAGTAAATATACACCGAACACGTCACGAATCGGAGAGATGCACCTTTTTGTGAGAAAAAGGAAGAGTAACTTTTGCTTTCCCACCCAACAGTTTCCAGGTGAGTTAGGAGAAATGAAAAATAGCTTGTTCGTATTTTCTGTTGTGCGCTTTGTGAAACGAACAGAACACTGGTAATTGAAAGCCATAAGGCTGTGCTAAGTGGATAAAATTCAAGTTTGCTCTATTTCTTATTCGACCCGTAATCAGACAGCCATTTTATCAACTCGATCTTATTAACAGTGATGTTGAGCGGGTCGAAACAAAGTGCACTTTAAATAGCCAGGTGTCATTGTTTTCTGATGCGAATAACCATAGTTTAGGACCGAGAGAGCTGAACGCGTTTCTCGATGCCACATGGATGAATTAACAAGAGTGAGCAATTGCACATGCCATCTGTAAGAATGAATCAAAAGCTAGACACGTTCACCCGATTGTCTGGTTTATTCCAGAATGCGCTAATTCCAGGGGACGTATGAAGGCCGATTTGAGGGCAATTACAGTCACGGCAAATGCGTAACGGATGTACTTCCGGGAACCATCGAGGTTTGATTCCACAATGCTACCATTTGTCCAAATGACATTTCCAAGTTAGAGCTAAGCAGCAACTGACCATATTTTCATCGACCTACGCGTTCGATTTTATCCACAGGGGTTGGAAAAAATAAATTTTCACTATTTCCCGCGAGTGCCGCGCACGGAGAGCATAAACAGAATGGCTAGATTTTACCTTTTTCTCCAAGGGTTGTTTGTGTATTTTTACACTGTTTCCTTGGAAAATATTTTCCTTTGTTGTTTTTTACAGAAACAACTCTTTTGCTTTGAGTATCCGCTGCGTGGAATCAGGCGCCAAGTAGACCTAATGTGCATCCTTGATTATCACAACGCACACTGTTTCATGAATACAACAGTTTCTTAAGCTTCATATAAATACATTCAAGGATTGTGATATTTTTTTTGATCAGTTCAAGTCTACATCACTATAATCTTTCGATTAAATGCTGACCGTTTTCCGGTCCACATTTCCGCTTTTATACTTTTGTCAGTAATGCAGAAATTCTTGTCGGCGCAGACTATCATGTATTTAGTAGTAGCCACGGTCTACTTCCGTTCGTCAAGTTGCATCTTTTATTGGTTTAGAAATAATCCGGGGTTAAGTCAATTCGTTAATTAACGGAGCACAATCTCACGGTTTTGCCCGGAACTTTGTTTTCCTTACTCCACTCTACGATTCTACAATATGTTATTCTTGATTAGGACACAAAGACTTTTAAATTTCACGCCAAAATTTATGCGGCATCAGGCGGTGCAAGTGGTCGTGCTTCCAGTTAGTCATCTACTAAATGGTATGATCAAACGTTTCAGTGCCCTATTCTTCTAGGTCGCACTCGGCGCACAATCTCCGCGTCATCATGTGTCGGAGTGTCACTGGTAATCCTGGGTGACTTCTACTTTCGGTTTCTACATTGTGAGAACGGAGTTCAGATAATCAAAGTGTTTCCTAATTGACCCAAACACTGTTAAATTCGGGCTCATTTAAACTGCATTTCTTAGTATATCATCAAGATCAATCAACGTTTCAATCGACATGCACTGAAAGAAGACCTTTGATGGAAATATAAAAAATATCCTGCGGAAAATTTTGGAAAATGCAAAAGCCAGTCAAAAAAGACTCTTTTCTCTAATTGTCTTGTTCCCCTCAAAGATACCTTTTGATGTGCTCCACCTACAAAGTTGGCTGGCATGAAAGTGTTTATGAAAAGACTTTTGTTTTCCTATGTTGGTTGCAACGTGAAAAAATAAAACAGGAACTACTGAACAAGTCCATAATTTAAACTACTGTTCAGCCGTATTGATTATTCAAGCGTGCCTTTTCTTATAATTGGCTTTGCATTTAATCGCCAGTGGACTTTGTAATGTCACATACAATTATGCAACGGAGTCTAATTCATTTTGCTAGAAGTGTGCATGGACGGTGAGTTCATTCATGAACCCCAACGGCTATTCGTAGGTCATTCGGGAACACGTTCCGTGTCTTCAAAATCAATGTGCCTATTAAAATACGAGGTTAGGTGAGGGTGCCAGAAATTTAAAACTATTTGGTTTCTTTACGGTGCCGTGCAGCACTAGGACAGGATTATGTCCCAAGAGGGGACAGAAATGCCTGATAGGTCTTTTTGGATTCAAGTGAAAGATGAATAGGATACGAGTCTGATAAACTGCAGGCCGGAGATGAAAGTCGGAAATCAACCAGTGTATTTATTTCCGGGAAGAAAAAGTCGCTGATTTTTCATTTCATTGGTATTAATTTACATCTCGTGATTTTTCGTAACAGATAAAATTCGCACCGGACGCACGAGAGTAACCAACACAATTTGGAATACTGAGACTTTCCCACTTGAATAATCAAGTCAACATTCAAAGTCGGGGGTCACATAACAATCCATTTTAGTGTAAGTTTCACGCTCTTTGATACTGATTTAGATTAATTCAGTTGCATTTAACCATCGAAAATTCTCCCCTCTTGTTGGAGCTTTGTTATTAGTCCCATACAAAGAAATTGTTATTTGTCATAAATCATTTGATGCGTGCATGCGTCTTTTTTTTAAACTGTTTGAAAATTTTCGCCTAGGCAGTATGCCTTTCAGACGGGTAACCGAAAAACCAATTCTCCGGATCCTCGCTGTTTTTTGTTTTACCGTGCATCCATTAATCGCGCACATTCCTAGAGATGCGCAAGTCGTGATAGCGCCCTTCTAAGACAAGAGAGATTTTCCGGGTTTCAAGCAATTACTCACATCAGACTCAAAACCGCACTGTGCAAACTACGGACAAGTTTTTCCACTTTCCTAACCCGGTATTGTTATCAGTCGAATCACCATTTGCTTGCACCAAAATCTTTCCCAGTTTGACGAAAATCATCCGGTGGTAATGTTCTCACGGTTTGAACAACCTTATGAGCGTTCTCATCGAGATTTCGATCCGCATGCTGACGGTCCCCCCGATAGTGTCTTTTTCCTGTTTCGTTTTTTTCAACTAAGATGAAGTTGAAGTCATCCAGTTTGTTCTGAAAATATCCGTTCTAATGGGTTGTAGCATTTTCATCTAGACCAAACGATTCTTTTGTTTTCTATTTTTAAAGTGCACCATTCCGGCAGCCCGGGTGTCAGAACACTGTACACGTTTGGAATTAAGGAATACTGAGCAGTGCTTATCGGTTAGACCTTTTGAGGTCGTTTCAGGCAAAATCCGCTTCAATTATTGGACAACAGTGTGAGAAAATAAATTTTTCATGCAAAAGCTTTCTTCTACTAACGTGCTGCCCTATTAAACGTGACCTATTTATTCCGATTTCATCTAACCACCACGGTTATTATTCATTCACGTGTTTTAATCAAGCACCTGTCCAACCGCATTACTGTGAATATTAATTTTTTGCCCTTGTTTAACGTTTTCTCCCAAGATTCTCTATTTTTCCAGTCGAAAGATAGCATGGAACGGACATTTGTTTCATCAGTAAATGTTTCACAATTCGATTAGCTCTTTTTTGACAGTGTTCGGTCATTTGATGGTGCTATTTAAAGACGTTGTAAATCGGTTCGCTTCCCACGGTAGTTGCAAACCAAATACATACACAGAAGTACCAGTGACAAAATGTGAATGTTCACGGGAGAAGAGAATGTGGCAGTCTGTTGCGAATTGTCTGTCACATTTATCGGATACGTCATGGTAAACGAGGCTTGTTGAAATTGCTTCGTTCATGATTGACTCTCGGCGCGAGGAAAACAAATCCTGGACGTCAAGAATGTGATAGCCAACTTAGACTGAAATTCATCGGTGAACTCAATTTGACCGTGCGCCCCAATCGTGTGAACATCGCTGCTTGCCGAGGGCTACGCTTTTCGTGCTCTTCCCGTACTATCGCAATCAGCTGAGACAAATTTCTGGTTGCTTCAGAGAGATAGCGTGAGATCGTTTTTTGGAATTCATTCGAGGTTCCGAGGTGTACTTTTATTCGCTACGGTCACTTGTAAATTTTTAGCCTTGTTTGTATGGTTCGTTTGAACGAACAATCTGCTATCAGGTCGATGACTGGCCTTGGGCAAAATGTGACTGGTCGGTGACATTGAGCCGGAAAAAGGATAGCATTAAAGTGATACGAATCACACGCAAAACTTCAAGCTCATTTTCGGAACGATTATGCCCGTCAATGGTAAAGGGTAATTATGCGGATTTTATCGCAATTGATTCATTTCTCGAAGCGGTACTGGAACATTACAAATTCAAATTGGTCATCACATTGTGTTTCTTCTCCTTCCGCAGTGGTAAATAGTCGATCATTATTCTCATAACCCAACGAGAGAATTTCTTCTCACTCAGCTCATACTCCTCTATCCAAAAAATCAGTGGCGATTTCGGGAGTGCGATAAAATGGTCCGGAATCAGCGAAACAAATCCGCTTTGGCTGCCACAAAGTGCCAGGTTGAAGAAACGAAGCATTGCTCTCTCAAGACATTTCTATTTCAGCGGTTGCTTATTACGGATGGACGATAAATCACAGGCTGGAAGTTTGATATTTGTATACCCGCAGGTTTCTGTGGAACAGGAGCAGCATTCAAAAGAGGAAGTTTGATTTAAAACGCGCGTCACGAAAATTGGCACTCGAAATTATTACTATCGATAGCCGTAGATTCCGTATCGATTGTCACCTAATCTTGCTTGTTGGAAATGTGAGCGTCATGTTAGTCAATAAAGATTGAAAACCTCTGTCCTTTTTGCAAAACTTTCTATGATTGGCCTCCTCGTTATTGTATTCCTGTACTCAGCGTTTCAAAATTTGCATAGGTTACCTTATAGCAAACTACTGAAGCACCGAAATTTGTATTGTATTCAGCTTTTATTCTTTCCATGTGGATTCAGACTGAAGGGATAAGCATGGCAACTCGTCCGTGGAACAACAACACCTTGCCGTGTAATCATTTAAAATCATGAAACTAGGTGAGTTCAGGAAAACACTTAAATGTTTCTAGAATAGAATCTACTCAGTCATGATGGTAACAAAATTTACCATTATAAAATGTCAATTATCGATTTCTTCGCGGCAATTTATCAAAGAGCAGCTGTGACTTACTGGAAATAATTTATTTTGCATTTGATTCATCACTTAATCAAACAAACAGCGTAAGACAATGGCCCGGAGTAGTTTGGTGTAGGCGAACAAAATCGCATCTAGTTTGACAAGATGTTCAAATAAATTAGGTAAAAATTGCTATTGTCGCCTAAGACTTTGAAGATATGCTCACGATAATTGGGCAGCTTGTTTCGCCTGATATCTTCACTGTCAGTATTTTTGATTGTCCTGCTGGCTTTTTCTATCTCCATATTCGAAGCACATTTTTAGCTCCGAATTTCGTTTTCCAGTAAGAGGCATGTTATTCCCGTGGTTTTATTCGTACAAAAATCCAAGGAGATAACAATCGCTGTTTTGTTCCCCGACACTGATTGAGTCTAATTAGAAAAAATAGTATGAATCAGCTCTGCATAAAAATTGACGTTAAATTAGCCGCACAGTCTTTTCATATTTGCGGACGAGTTTTGATTACGTTCCCAAGGGAAACACGCCAAAAGCGGATTTATCAGGCTGCATTCTGAATACTTGGAGGATTTGGAATTGTCCCAGGTAAGAAAAGTCTCAATCGAACAACCCGTGAATCCAATTATTTAGGGACAGGGGCATAGAGCCAGCTAACTGCAAAATGTCTCTAAATCCTTATATAAATAGTAATATAACTCCGCCAGTAAGTGAACCAGTAATAAATGAAACTAACAAACACATGTGAAGATGCTTTAACAGAATGACCGAGATGCGGTGTAAATATACCAACAGATAAGCCAGCGGTGTAATCGCGTTTAATTGGAAGATGAGCCGGAGCAAATTATCACAGCTTAGTGCATTGAAAGAAAAACATTCGGAGGATATTGTCAGAGGATTAGCGTGATGCGTGCCTGCAAGCGAACATTCTATCCCGCTTCCATTTGACTCTGATTTTAGAAGTGTTTAAAGGACCGGGTCAAAAGCAAATGCTTTCAAAATCTGTTGGTTGCTACCAGCGGCAACGATTTCGTCTGGCAACTGGGGTGGTTGAGTTAAAGATAGATCCCCATTGTCTACGGTGCGACGAAAATTCTTATATACCAGATTGTATTAGGAGTCCTTGAGGGCTTTGCTGCCCTGAAACGGTGGCATTGCCCGAAATGAACCATACTTTGGAAGATGACTTGTAGACAGTTTTCTATAGTCCATGTAATCCGACTCTACCGGTCTGCAGTCATAAGGACAAAGTGATATGTAACTAGACGGGATTGTTAGACTCGTTTGAGGAATAGGTGATTGAAGGGGATTCCAACAGTATAGTTTTGCGGATAAACTTTAAAACATGATGCCGTTTCGGTTGGCTTGTAGTCAGCGAACATCTGCCAAGAAATGTGCTCAACGATATCAAAGTCATCAGTGCGAAGTTTCATTGACCGGTCTGTTTATTAAAACGCCAAACCGAGGAGCAAAATCAGTCAACTATTATTTTTGAAAATTTATGGTATCAATGGGGTTTACAAAACTTTTATGACACATGGATATATGTTCACTACGAAAGTAGCTCACCAATCCAGATTTACTGCCATATAACAGTCAGCCAAGTATAATTTTTCATACGGAACTGGTAAGCAGTTCATCTGATGCGGTGATGTTTACCTTTGATTGTTGAACGCAGTGATTCTCCCGTTAAAACTCTATCGTACGGAGCAGTTATTTTTCGCTTATCAGGGCATGCGTGTACATTTCTTATCTGTTACGCTTCACCATTATTCGGGGGGAACTTGTTGTCACATGAAATTGTTTTTGTTTACCCTATCTTTAATCGATGTCAACCTAGGGGTGATAGAATACGAGAGAAAAAAATGAAAGGCAACGTTATCGATTTACAACTTGAGTGAGGGCAGTGTTATGTTCCTAGCTCAGGTAAATGTTTGAGAAACTACTGGTTGATTTTGCAAGAACAAAATAAACTCACATCTGATATCAAGGTCTGTTGATTACTGGACATTTGTAAACACACATTAGACTGCGGGAAGCATTCTTCTGTGAGAGAACGGAAACCGAAAAAAACAATCGTCCTTGACAAACTGCTGTTTGTTGCGCCGGGTTCACAACGGGACTAAGTTGACATGCGAGTGTAGCTAGGAGGAGGGAGGAAGTAAATATATCGATGGACAACAATATGTTTGTCGAAAGATCGTTGACGAATGTATTCGTTAAGTGAATGTGTATCTTTTGAACGGTAAATCATCTCAACAGGAGTGTCACAGGGTAGGGTTTGTCGTTTCCAAGATTCGCATTTTCGGTCCGAATTTGCAACAAAAGTTCAAAGCAATCCCTGCTAGAGGGGAAGATTTACGGCAACATATACACAAGCATCTTTCCAGCCCGGGGAGCAACCAGCAAACTGACAAACTGACAGTTCGTTTTAAGGCAGCTCTGCTTCGAAGGATTTCAAACACAATGTGAGCCACATTTCTCCGCAAATAAAAAGTAAGCTTCCGTTTCGGTAACCTGAATATAAACGAGAGAATCTGTCCACGAACGGTGATCTCTGATGTTACGCTCTACAAAATATCGAAACCGGCAGGTTTGCCCTCGGCCGCTCAAGTGATAAAAAGCTGATCACTTTTATCTACGGAGACTTAAGTAGCTCGAAAATTAATGATCTACTAAAATGTGGTAATTACAAAGTAATGGATTTTTAAGAAGTACGTATTTATTTAGTCGGAATATGAATATACGTTTTAAACACCTTAAGGAGCTAGGCCTCAGGATATCCTAGATTAGTCACCTTGACATCCACAACTAATAGGAAGACCACGGTAATTGTCATGTGTTTAAAAACATCTGTAATGTAGAAAATGCGTCAGCAACGCGATTTACAAAAGCAGTTCAATAGCAAATTCGAAGCCATTATTATGATCTTATGCCATGTTGCCATGTTCAATAATTCATGAATATAAGAGTGAGTTTCGCAGTCATTCTGATATTTCGGCACGCATCACTTGTATTTTAGCCATGGAGGAACTAGTGATCTGAAAACTGTTGGCCGCATTAACCATGAGGTGGACGATTTCGATCATGAGTGTTCAGCAACTTGACTCTTTCAATGAAACCTCACTGACGGTGTTATTGCCAGTAATCACCTCATTTACGGGAACACCTTTCGGGACAATCGTGGATCAAGAACAGATTTCCATGTTGAATTCTGACTTCAAAAATCCGACTGCCACCTCTTTGGATCTTATTCAAATAACAATGATATTGAACATCGTCAAACTGCTTATGACACTTGGAATAACCTTCTCTAATCTGCTTGCCCACCACTTCAGCTTGAAATAACAAAAGCCTCGGCAATATGAATTTTTTTGCCCGTGGGGTTTCGAAATACTTCCATCAATAAAATAAACGTCACGGAATGGCAGCGCCAACTGCATGACAAAACTGGTGAAAATGTTGAGTTCATGTAGTAAAGCCTAGCTGTTGGCTTGTATCAACTATCTAAATATCCGAAGAAAGCGCATTACGAATAGCAGCGAACGGCGAAGCAGATAATTTCCAATGACTATCATATGCCCAATTACTTCGCAGTTTGTTTTGTGTAGTCCAGTGGCCACCGGTCTTTTGTAATGTAACTTGTTGGCTTGATTACGAAATCACTAACAATCTAGCTAGTTCATCTATGTTATCCAGGACTAAGTGGACGGACCAAAACAAACGAAATATTACTAATTTGCCGTTGAGTACATTCAACCATTTCGGGTTTGATCATTTTGGATTATGGACGTCAGGGAAATCTAGAAATTAACAAACTAGAAAATGAACAGCTTTGTTGTTGACGTTAAACCTGAAAGCACCTGGTGTCATTATCATTTTCAATTTAATGTTGCACTAGAAGTATCTGTGATTTTACAAACAGACACATGCCAGATATCCAGATTTGGCTAAAAATCGTAAAATTTAGTTTGCGTCCATTTTTCACGTTATGCAATCATTAACGCATCCTGTTATTTGTTCAGTGACTAGGTGACCAGGCTTCACAACGAAACTGTTCCTTTGCATTCAACGACAATCAACCAGTCAAATTATACCTCATATTTGAAAACAATAGTTGACGCATTAAAAGAAATTTCATTCCCGATGACGTACCCGAGACGGTTTTTATGATTCAGCACTGAACAAGAGCAATCAAGGCAGCAATTAAAATTTGTGAACGCTAAATACATATATATACATATACGTTTATGTATATTCACATATATAGTTGATCACCTTGATTGAGAATTACTAATAAGAGAAGCCCTGGCTGAACAAGGAAGTGATCACTTTTCTAGAATCATCTCTAAATTTTATAGGTCACATTTGTGTAAGACAAGTAAGTAAAATAAGTTATCATGACAATTTACCATGTGATATGAGCGCTCAACTCGCCAGCAAGAAACCATGGAATCACTGTACAGGAATCACAAGCAGCGCATTTTCACCGCGCCCGAACTGTAGGGCAAACCCGGGATGAACGATTCTGAGTCGAACGCCTTAGCCATTACACTACCGGGCAGGCTCTGAACGGTTTGCTGAACTTCACCACATGATCATGTTGTACCTATCCGTGACTGGTTTGCACGGCTACTGACCGCCAGCGCAAAGCAATCGACCCCTACTGATAGATGCCTTCTCTGCAGGTAGCCTAGATTGGACGTGGGCTTTGGATATGACCTACAGAGCTTGGCTACCTGGTAGGTAAAATAGGTTATTCAGGTGACTGCATCAACTGGTGTTCTCTCTTTTGTTTCCAGAGCCATTTTTACGAACTTCCTCTTGTGGCAATCCATGGAAAGCACTTCTAAACTGTTAAAGCCATTAAGCAAAAAATCTTGCGAATTAATCGCTTTTGTCATGAGTAACTGGCACAGTTAGCTCCTATTATTTCTGGCCTTATATTAGATTCACGATAGATAATTAATCTAGCTTGCTATTGTTACATAGTTTTGAAATGTTCAGTAACAAATAAACATAGAATGAGCTCCAAATTGTGAGGATTAAACAAATCTTCCAACAATTAGTTTGACGAGATTCAGTTTTCCAAAGAGGATTTGTTTGAAGCCTTTGGTCAACAAAACTGATATTTGTGCAACATGCTCCTGGTGAAGTGGGTATCTTTCGAAGATATCATACCGTACACCGAATGGTTTAATTGTGTTAGTGCACTGATGGGGCAAGAGATGGCATAGCGTGGAAACAAAAACATCAGTTAGGGCTCCCTCATTAGATTTCTATTCATCCGAGATTAATCGGATTTTGGTTGATTACCGAATTGCACGCAAAACGTCATGGAATACAGTTTCATAATCAGCACAGGTTACGAAATAATCTGCTACGTTGCTTTTGAACAGGAATTTGAAGTATTTTCGAATTATCAGTGCAAGATCTAGAAAACCACGGACCTGAAGGGAAGCAATTTGCTATACCGGTATTTTTTTACACCAGGTGAGTGATGGATCATACACTGACTAGCCCCAAATTAATAAGTTATTCCTTCCTATGAATTTATCGTTAGCTTCGCTTTTTGCTGAATCTTCTAATCGGGATTCAAGCGCGGACACGGATTACTTTTTGCAACTAGATGCAAACTGAACTGCAGCACTATTATTGCAATAATGTCCTTAATTAATAAAATGAATCAAAGATTTGATTACAATAAAAGACTGTTTGCTGACCGCCTACGGCACGAAACCTAACGATGCATTTGTAACTGGGAGAGAAGCGTTTATCTGATTTGTTTCAATTTAGAGTTTCATAACATCATTAAAAGATAGCTCTGTAAACCTTACTGGCGGTTGATTAGATTGGTCACTGCTCTTGAAGATATGGCGCAAACGATTGAGAGCAAACTGGTCTTTTTTGTAACTAACGTAGTAGTTTAGGAAATCAGACAGCAAGATGCTTTATGTTGAGTTTTCGTGGATAAAAAAATACGTTGAACTAACACATGGCTAATACACACCCAGTATCTTTCAGTGTGCAGTAAGGCACAAAATCTATTTAGCCTTCTCGCATTTAGTCCACCATGATACATACCCATAAGTCACGAAAAGGGCTGGAAAAATGGCAATTTCCTTACGGTTGAGTGGACGTTGAGCCAGTCAGGATGGATAAACTATGGACGTGAGAAATACAATCAAAATGCAGCTAATGCGCAGGTTTTATATCAAGTTTTATTAAATTTTTACCCAGTCAGACCGAAACATGAGCTTCGCAATCAACCGCAACAAAACGAACAATAAGGAGACCCCTACTGTTGAAAAACCATGTCTTTTAGGGGAATCACTACGCGGATACCGTGTCTGTATAACATTTTCTTGTATGAAAACTTTTCAGTTACACTTGTCAATGTGGTCGACTTCGTATTATCAAGAAAGTTTTAATAGGCAAGCCACCGTTGGATAAACAACGGTGATTTGAGATTGAAAAAGGGAAATGTTAAATTTAAAGTGACAAACTATTTGGGTTTAATCAAATTATATCAAACGGTCGGCCGCACGTCGATCTGCTTCGAGACCGTTTAACGGAATCAAAACCGAGTTGATTTCCATTACCGAAACACATCAGCAACTACGTCCAGACGATTTATCAGGATTTTCTGATACATATATTTGTGGTGGCTACATTTTCTGGGTATTTTACAAAGTCGCTTCTCGAGAAAAAGCACCCGACTTCGGTCAAACCCTATGGGGCTAGTGGGCTGTAATATAGAACGGTGCTGGGCATTTTGACACCAACAGAAGATAGGGAAACATAATTTGCACTCATGCATTACATTCCCGGAAAACATGAGGTATCGAGGCCACTGCAGATTGTCACAGAAATGACCTTTCAGAGAACTTTTTTTTAATTCTGAGATTTCGGTGTTCTAGACAAGCAAACCGGTCCCCTGGAAAGCTCCGGAATGGGAAAACTTCAGTGGACCGGATTAAGGAGGCTTATTACTGTGCTCACCTCAACCGTGGGACTGTGGCGCGAACAGAACAGGTCAGTCCAATCGGATGTGAGACTGATTTTTGTGCTCATTTGCATCTGTTGAAAGACAACATTATTCAGCAAATGTCCATGGCTGTTCATTCTGGTTAGGCAGAAAAGTGGCAGCATGGATGATAGAAAAGATTTTGATCGCTCAAAGGAGCTTGTTAACAAAGCTGTACTACGTCGAGAAATGAGAAATGTTCGCATAGGCCCAAGGGGGTTGGATGTATTCTATCTCACCCTGAAAGCTCTATAAACATCATGCTCAAGACTAGAACAAGGAGCTAGTCAAGTATCGCTCTAATGAATAAACCATGGTTAAATATTATAATGGTGAACGACAACAAAGACCTTATTTAGAGGCATTTTGTAAGCAATTCTTTGGTGATTACACACTTGCACGTCGATGCGCGGTCAAATTATTACAGCAGATAACTTGCGCATGAAAGCAAATTAGCAAACCGAAATGTGATTAGACGCTTTCAAATTCGGTTTACTGCCCCAGTGATATTTCGAAAGATACGACTATAAAATAAATTTCCTTATTTTGTCTTAAATACGTATGATTTCTCACACTCAAGTGAATAGGAAAATCTTAGTGGTGAACATGATGCATACTTTATCACATCAGATTGTTGCTACTAGATACTTTATTATTTACCTCATTAATACTCAAAAACGGCATTGTCGGAGAACTTAGTAGTTGTTTGACGTTTCGTTTCCAATGGGTAGCTTTTCCGTTCTAACTGACCAAAAAATTCTGCATTTTCTTGGCTAAAGTTATAACCAATTCGTCATTTACCAGGTGATATTAAAGGAGGGAAATTATTCATTTTTGTGTTACCTAAAGAAACTAACCAAAAAATTCTCAAAATGGATTTTATGTAAAAACATTTTCGTGCTACAGTTTGCGTTCCAAGTTTTTCCGTAATTCAAACAACACAAGCACTCGCTACGGACATGCTATTGCAACTAATCTCTGCAATAGCCATTTCCAGTTTTTCTATTAGATTTGGCCACTTCCAGTAAATTGTCACTTCAGGCGTCTCCGACCATAGAAATATCGGAATAGGGCGACGTCCCTTGTGCGCGGTAGTCGACAATCGATCAATTTCCCAAGGAATGTCTCATGCTGGCATTCTTGCACTATTCTTATGTGAAATGGCGCACCGCCATTTTGTGAAAACCATTTTTTCCCATAGTATCCAACTTTTTCGAGTAGTGGTTTTCTGTAAAGTGCATGTACTACTTACCTTTGACGTGCTTCTGGAATGAAAACTATCCGACTATCCGCGTGCTTTCAATAGTACTATATAATTATTCCGGTATATTGTCCGGAGTCGATGGCAGTCAATAAACGACTTTGTTCACCCGATCCAGAATCGGCTTATCACTGTTCAAAGTCCCACAGGTGCATTCCGTCTAGTTAGGGAACAACAATAGAATAATTCTTTCACAAGGAAATTCGTTCAGATCAGTTCTTGAGCCTGTAATTCAGACATTTGTCCAACCCCGTTCTCCCTGAGAATTTGACGGACAAATTAAGACTCATGCCGCAGTACTCAGCAATTTATATTATGGTATAGTACGGATACTGAAAGACTACTCCAACGACCTTGTCCGCACCACACTCACTGGTTGCATTTCGGTATCTAGCAATGCGAGATTCGTCGTGCCTGTTATAGGTCTTCTTTAACTCGATGATTAAAGAAGGGATGGTTGATTTTGTTACACTTCGGCAGAAACATCTTGAAAACCTGTTGCAGAAAGGTAATTCTTTTGCATGAGAATCAATGTGAACCTCAATTCAGTCAATCTAGATTTTCGTTTCGTGCTTGGTTATCGAATGCTGGATTGTTAGTCTCTTCATGAAAAAATGTCATACCTAATCTACGTTTTCTTATTTCGAGCAATCAAGAATATACCTGTAACAATTCTCTACAGTCTGTTAGGTGGTTGACGTATTTCTAATCTAACATTTTGAGCGCATATGCTGCACATTAATTCTGTTTTGTTACCAGTGCTACAGAATTCATTGGCGACTCGTAAATGTTAATTGCAACCGCGTCGTATATATAAACATTCCACGTAAAGTTTCAGAACTCATGAGGAAAACTGTCTTGTTGTCTCCATCCGAAGCTCAGATTAAGGCTATTTTGATGTGCAGGAAGTAAAATGACAAAGGATCCAAAGGTCTCCAGGAGGACTAAAACTTGTTGAACGAAATGCTGAACTTATCCTATCTTGTGTCCAATTGAGGAACCATATTCGCAACTAAACATCATCTCGCGTGATAAATAGCAGCTAGAATTTGCACATGGCAAAGCAAGTAATGGTTTTGTGAAAGAAATGTTGTCTGTCTTCAAATAGACTATAGATTTGTGAGCATATAACATAATTTAAAAATGATAGAACTAGAATCCGGCTCAGTTTTGGAAATCACATTTGACAGTTTGCAGTTGTTCTCCAATATGCTGTGCGTTATGTCTCGTGTTCACCCGGAAGTTTGGCATGTACCGGAAGGCTGGAAGTTTTTGCACACAGAAGGAAGTTTAACTGCTATGTAGATTATCTGCAGTTTGATGGCAATAATTTCCTAAAAACGTTTGAGTTAGTTACATGAAGCATCCAGTTTTGTATTTGGTATGAGTAACGTCACATCAATTGTGCCGATAATCGGTTCGTTTGCTGTTTTAAGAAACCGGGAATGAACCTCTTTCAAGTTTGTCTGGGGTTTATCCAGACACTGTGCACTGAATTCGTCATTTGAGACTGGATTCGTTTTCGTATTCGGTATATTCGGCAGACTTACTATTTGGAATTCCCCCAAATATTACAAAATCGATCCAGTGCACTGGCGATGATAAATTTCAATGAACGCTTTTTAGTTTATGTTCTGAAATTATTAAGCTCATTAATTTTGATTAAATTGAAAAAGATTACGAATCTAAGTTTTTCTGCTCAAGCCTCCTCTAGCTTGGGGAAGAGTGAAGCAGTGAACAGTCCGATTTGTTCTAGTAAAATTGGATGTAACAACGAACAAGTTTGTTTTCGGTACCTTCTGCCGTTGGCTAATACAGTTCCTTGCAATTGTCTGGGTACATGGTTTGCCATTACTGTGTTTAGCTTCAAAATCGGAAAAATGGTGAAAATATTCTTTACGGTTTCCAAAAATAAGCTTTTTTCGCTCATCTTACGTGATTACGAAACGTTCAAGTGAAAGATTGCTTATGAAACTGACCAGCTGGTTCCTGTCCCACAGAATAGATAAAAATTGAAAGCCTGTTCGGTCTACTTGCTTTCAGAGGCCGCATTCAAGTTGTGTGCAGGGACAAAACACAACCGTCGGGTGAACAGAGCGACGAGTTTGATACCGTGGTTGCCGCTATTCCTGTCGCTGCCAAATTCAATTGAGTAACAGCTTCTGATGAATAACCCGGTATCTTTTTATATCAAACACAGATGTTGTCCATTCACTCCTGTTGCTTGTTTCTGAAAGGCACGACAGTTGCGAAAATTACAGGTTCTTAGATTTTCGTCTTCAAACAAACCGCTGCATTTGTTTCCTGTTTCTCTGTGAAGGCCATCATGTCGCTGGAAATGTGTAGCTCGCGCTTATAAGAAAACACGAATATGTTAGTGTGTTTGAGGAAAGACAAGAATCCTTGTGTTCAGCGTTCTCACAAACCACAGACCGACAGTAAAAGCAAGTACTTTGTTTAACTGTATAGCGACTGTATGTCGTGGTGTTACTGAAGAGGTCGCACGTAATGTTTCGTTTGAGAGGGATTTTCATACAGATCGCTTTCTTCTTGAAACATTTTTCCTTGGCCACCGACTGACTATTTTAAGTCCAAATCGTTCCAGATACGCATCTTTTGGTCTTGGCTTTGCTGTTTTGACTTGATCATTTATTAGATGTCCTCTCGGAATACACCTTTTATGTCCCTATGTCAACCACAAAAGCGGATTTTAATTCTTAGACGAAACAAGCTAGCAAAATGGGTTGACTGGGCCATCCCGGTTGTCATTCGACAAATGTGACACTGGTTTTGTTATCCGTTATCTTTCGGAAGTCCGCATCCAACAAATGGAATCACTCTTTTGGTTATATTTATGATGTAAAACTTAGAGAACTCTCAGCCTCGCCTGATTTTTTACCAATATCTACACCTTCGCGTTTACGTTCATCAGAACGAAAATTCCTTGTACCCATCAAATACAAGCCGACGGTTCTTTCGTCGCGTTCCGAAGTGGAACACTTTCTACTACTGAATGAATATGCCTTGACGGATTTCAGTAGTGTGCACTTCATTCGCGAGAAAATCGCAGGATGTTGTGAACAAATGAATTCTGCTTCTGTACTGTGTCCCTTTTATTAACGTATATTTCCAGTAAGATTCACCTTGGTTACTCGTCCGAAAAATTTTTGGGAAAAGCCTAAATCGCAATTGACTGGAAATACTTGGCGGCCTACGGGAGGCGATGTCAATGAACCTACCAGATACGTTTGGTTGCAACCACATGCAAGTGAACTGAGAGTTGAAAATTTCAAGGCAAACTAGGTGAAGAAAGCTACGTGGCATTTGCTTGTTTGTTTGAATGTTGCGAGTTCAAACTCAATGACCTTTAACCCCTATTCACCTTGAAGATTTGCAGGTTGTCGTCACCTGAACAACAGGTAGTTCTGCACAATTTTAATGGTGCAACCTTTCCACCATTGAAACTTCGTCTAATGCTATGTTACCATTAAGTGCGTACATTTCTGCTATTCTCCATCAAACACCCCACATCAACGCATTGCTGTTTGTATTCAGCACAAATAATTACCTCTGTGACAACCAAAATCAAACTGGCTTTCTCACTTCTTGTCTTTACCTGTTGAAATATCGATAGGCAGTTTATCACCGAATGTTTCGGAATAGTAGGATATCTTCTCCGCATCAACATTTTCATTCATCAAGGGAAGACATCGCTGCTGCTCCCGCTGGGCTAGAGTTTGGTGTTCACTGCGGAATCTTCTAGCTAACTGGCTACACATATTGTGACTTGTCAGGTAGGTTAGCCCCCAATGTGCAGCTCCATTTCCGTGACACCAGAAATCGGTCCACAAATTTGCAGTTTCTCATTGTGTGTTAGGTTGGATACCGTCGGCTGAAATCTTCGACTAAGCAATCTAATGCTTACAATGAGGCTCCGTTTCCATTATTTTTATTTGATACATGCTATCCGAACTATTTCACAAACTGATTCCAAGGTGCATATGGCCCTCCGAGGGCACTACATTGTCCGTAACAGAATTCATTGACACGTTCCCAGGCTAACAAAGAGGCAATATTCAGGTTTTAAAAAACTGACTCAACTGATCCGTTTTCCACTTGAACGCAGCATTACCATTGCACACATACACACACACACACAGACTTATCGTCGACCACCAATAAATCCGTTAACTGAAATGCCTCTGCTCCTTCTACTCCAAACGCATCAAATGGCCACATTTTTCTTTTATCATTCTATATTTCTGGCATATTTTCTAGCAATTCTTCCGAAAGACTGGAAAATGATGTGACCCCTTTTCGCATGGGCCTTCTGTGACTTTTGTCTTGTTCTGTTTGTTGGTTTTTCATCGCACTACAAATGTTGCATGTAATTTTCCGAATAATTATTGTAAGTAGAATTAATTATGTCAACAATACTACTTAACATCGAACTCAGTTATCCTTGTATTTGAGTTTCAAATATTGAAAAATGTGCGAAGAACGAAACTGAACAATACTTTAGGCTCTCTGGCCTTGCAACTGTGTTCCTTGATATCACACATGTGCCTGATTAGAGTTCGATGTGTCGGTTCCGTTCGATCTTTTACACAATCGAGTGAAATAGCACAACATGTCTCATGGATACACAAGTTCTTCTTCTGCCATAACAAATAACCTAGGAAACAAAATCATGTTGACGGAATTTCCAGTTATTTCCTCCTAGACGACTTTCATTTTTGAAAAATGCCTATGCACTGTGTTGTGACTAGGACTCATAATACTAGATAAATCAATATCAGTAAAAATACGGGCATTTGGTTATTTCGTGCTAGTTTCCAACTAGTTTAGTGAACTCCGTTGCCACACAGAATAGTACACCCTAACGAGACTAATGCAAGTGCCCAGAGCGGTTCACTTTTTGCTTTGATCATTGCAGGACCTCTCAAATATACTTGCTCACTCTTGTTCATCACTGAGTTTCACAGATCAATCTGAATTGTCGGTAGATAGGCATTCCATTGCTCCAGTTTGTTTTACATTTTCTTGTTTAAACTTTATTCTGAACGTCAGAGTGACACATGACCACATGCGATCCATTTAGATCAGATGTGGCAACCAGCCGAGCAACACAGTTGTCGTTTACCACCACAGTGCCCGGAAGATCCGGAATTCGCTCCTCTGACCATTTCAGTGACAGATGGTTATTGTATTTGAGCAATTCCGGTGAAGATTAATCGTATAGTTGATCATATGTTTGTGCAGAAGTGTTCATCGCAGTTGACTGATTTTTCTTAGTGCCATCAGTGAGTTTGTTTGTCGAAATCTGATGCTGAATAAGACCTATTGCGGTCCTCTCAAAGCCGTATATACCCAATAAATAAAGCAGGGAAACTGTCATACCTTTCAGTATCAATGGATAGGTTTTCACAATTCCCGTCTTTGCAGAGTTGCTTTATACTTTTAACACCAGCAACATTTATCAGCCTTCGTCAACGAACAAAGAACTAACGAGCTTTTTTTTATTGGCATGCGATTTTAAACCAAGTTCACCAATCGCACAACAGTCCAACCAACTTGAATTGCACCCAACAAGCTGCCCGTTTCTGACGTTAATGTCAAAATATTTTCTTCATATATTTTTTCTCCTGCTCTGTTGCTCTTCCTAATTATTATACAGTCGGCCCTCTATGCATCTTGAGTACAACCCACTTATAAGCTGGGTTTTTCTGCTTCCATTTTCAAACTCATGATATGTTTGAACCGTAAAGTAAAAATACGAGCGGATTCCATTTCCGGTTTATTCAGTGGTGAGTTATTACGTAAGCATAGATACCCTAACGTTAGTTTCATTATCTTCCTATGTTTTGTTTGCGAACGATTGAGATTAACACACACACGAACGCCATCGATTCTCACCAGTGGCCCAGTTTCACTGCCCTCGATCTTCCCCTGCCATCGAGCTATCCTCGCTTGTCCTACGAGTTTTATATGTTGTCATAGAATTAATAACCCAGTACAAATAAAACTACACCGTTTACACGATTTCCTATTCATTATCATCTTTCTAATTCGACCATTTAAAAGATAAGTGATAGCCGTCCTCTATCTAGAACATGCGGTCAATAAGAGGTACAGTTTTTAATAGTACCGGTTTCCCATTTTCATGAAGGTGACAGTGAAGCATGAGAATTCATTCTATTTTGGAAGAGAGTATTATGAATTTCTAAAATATTGCCCGTTCGAGTAATATTACCTGCGAAGAAGTGAGGTATCGAAAAGTGGATCATTTATTCACAATTGATCTTGGATTTTGTTATTGCCTAAACTTGACGTCGCTCTTATGACTATTTTAAAATAGATCGTAAAATATAACTTCATTTGAGTCGTTAAGAAAGTGCGTGCGTAACGAGTTCTTTTGGGGGTCACATGACGATTCGTGGTAGACTGCCGTCGGTTAGGCTATGTCACCGTTCAGAACGAGGACAGGGAGACTCACGTTAAGAGGTTTCCTTGTATATTGTTTCTGCCTACGGACGAATGAACCATAACCTAGGGCACCAACGGGAAAGCGATTTTATTGCTTCCGGAGAAAACACTTGTCTGTCAATCTGCAGATGAACCATGTAACTTGCATTATCCAAAGATTAAAACAAGTTTAGACAAATCAAAGTGACATCCTGGTTTTTGAGAGAATATTCACCGCTAATTTAGAAATAGAACTATCTTCGGATCACGGCTAATAGGGGAAAAACCCATTCATCATATCGGTAGCATTGTCCAGAAGCAACAACTACTATAGTATAGAAGAGGTCACTGAGCAACAAGTGATAACTTATGAATGCAGATGCGATTAACAAAAGGGTTAGGTTAGATCTAATGCGCAAATCTGACTGTGTTGGTGAGTTTTGAAGACGGGGAAATATGGACTGAGTAAAAGGAATTCCCTTCTCTAAAATTAATTAAAGGCACTGTGAATGATATTTATAACATATTGTGAGTGGATACCGGAAACCGTTGTCTCTGGAAACCTTTTCTGGAGGTTACTTGACACCTTTACCAATATGGTTTAAACGCGAGTTATACAACGGTAACCAAGTCAACATTGTCAGCTGCAGCCGTTACCGGGAGAATGAAATTTGGTAGAATGACAAACACAATTTAATTTATTGGTTCTTACGTTTTTTGAATTGTGTTTCGTAGCTGATTTGTTTTGAATCATTTTACTCCCGAACTTATCAGTTTGAAGAACTGAGGTTCCCTGTAGCTGGCCCTACCTTATTCATCCGGTGCCAATGAAGAACCAATTCAGAATTTGACTGTCCTCGCATATCTCATTGTAAGCAGCATTATGTTTCCTGGGATCGCCAACTGTGTGATAGCGTTTGTTTTTACTTCGTTACATGTTGCTAAAAGAGTTTCTGGTAAAGGATTGGAGCTCGGCATGGGTTACGTCGCAGGTGAAATGGTGCTTGTCGATCAATAACTGCCAACTAATCGAGCTAAATTTGTGATGGTTTTCACAGCGACCTTGTTAGGAGTGGGCTAATTTTTATGAATAGATGTCTTGCTGATTCTACATGTCGGGGCAACAAAAATCGTCTCGACTTAATCTGGTATATATTATTTACATCCAAATAGAAACATTTTGTAAACTGGTTTCTATAAATCACTCATTGGTTTTACCTTATCTTAGATGCTACATCTGTGTGGAGAACCACCCTTTCTGTTCAAAAATGTCAGGAACCACCCTGGAGGATGTCACGTTATTCTTGATCTGGGACACCAGGTATTCCGAAAGGCAGGCATGGAACTCCCTTTTTTTCTCGGCTTCATTCAGACATACTTGACGGAATATTTTCCAGGACCGAATGTTTTAGGAAAACGTGGTCCGATCAGTGGTACTTGATGACATTAGAAGTGCTTGTTAGCTTGTTATGCAGTTCCCAGACACTAATTGTGAAACAAATTCAATTTAGCAATTTACTTTAACAAGATACAAATTTCAAAATTCTTTTAGCGACACCGGCACAGTTCGGTGGACTGCTTTTGCCGCTAACTTGTCCCGTTTAACCGTCATAAGCAAGAAAACAGAGAGAGAACTGCCAGTAATCGAAACATAAGTCAAACTGTAGGTAGACATCCGTTGTTCTTTACGCATTCTGGCTAAGCGTTAGGGCAAAATTGGACTAGCATGTCTGATTGAGGGTTTTTATGAATAGAATGGTTTGACTTTTGTCCAGTCCACCAGCGGCACTGTTCGGGTTGCTTTGCATTTTTCAACACTATTAGCCTCTGAGAAATGAATTATCTGACAAGGATAAATGTTTCTTGGATTTTGTGAAAACTCGCCTAATCTGTCAATAACCATTGTACTACACAACTTCACGTTCGACAAACAGGAAATCAGGGATGGAAGTTACCATAAACTCCAATAGACAGATCGTTTGGCGTGCTGCTTCTACCTACCTGCTTGAACAAAATCTAGGTATACTTTAACCCTTAATTTGCAATTTGCCACAGTGACTAATATCATCCACATTTTATGTTTGGTATGGTTTTCCGTTCAAACGGAATAGTATGGTGTTTGATTCGTTTTACAGCATAAAATATCATTGATCGTTGACAAGATAAACTTATGGGCCACGTAGAAACGAAAACCTGGTCAACTTTCACTTTGAATGTCGTACTAGACCGGCAAGAAGTAAAAATACAAACGTCGGGCTGATAAACTTGAGTCTAAAACCAAGTTGGAGCAGTTCTGCCCGGTGGGTTTGCGCAGGCTGTTTTCATGTCCGAATTCTGACTATAAAAACCGGGTTTACAGATTTACACAAGCCGTGTATCACTACGCACACTGTGAGCTGTTCTGGTTAGCGTCAGCCAATTCGGACGCGGGCGATGCTCAAGCGCTCAACATCGTCGTGTTCTTGGCTGAAAGTTCGGAGCCTCCCACCGCCGACCGACTTTCTCACTTCTCGCTTTGTTGCTCGCGACCAGCTTCCTGTAATACAAGCTGCACTGCTTTCTTATGAAATAAAGGAAGTAAAAAAGATCCATTGATTTGTGTCGTTTTAAGTTTGACATCATTCATTGTCAACGTGTGCACGTTGAATGCCGCAGAATATCTGAGATCAGGATTCCAATGGACGATCCCAGTGTATTCTCCGAGTCTATGCCAAATCATTTGTTTTAGAAAAGACACGTAAACAGTACCGTATGATATTCCGAACGAGGTAAATGTTAATTATGATTCATTTTTGAGGAAATACAAATAGTAACCGTCCAGGAGAGATACGACATCTGCCGCCGTACTTCTTATTAGATGTGTGTTTCTTTCAGGCTTTTGTGATGTTTGGGCTGAGGATGACGTGTGGGCCAAAATGATTTGGCAATTTTGATCAGCCTGAACGGCGAGTTGGTGAGACAGAGGTAGTGCGACCAGTATTTGAGCAACCTGGGCACGATGGTGGGTACGCGTTGATGATGAGATTTAGTGAAAGTCAACCTCCAGCCTGATGTTCCCCAAGTGTACGTTTGACCAAAAACTTGCCTTCCGTGAGAAATAGGTGTAGCTCCAAGACCACTCAGTCAAACAGTAATGTCGGTCCTATAAAATGCTTGCGAGTAATTATGGAAAGCATATGGATACAGATTTAGCTTTCGGCGCAAATTTTGTCAAATGTTATTTAGATAGAAAAACGTTAGGAAACCTGCATGTTGTCTGAAACATTCCCCATTCTGCATGCTGTCAAGTTTTACACTAACCATCTGATTTGTATCTAACATTCACGTAAAATTGTACTCGCTCAAGTGTTCGTCAGGTTGCACCTAAGTGGACGACAGATGATCATCCCTGGATGACAAAACAAAATTGTTAAGTGCTGCTTGCATTCAACGTTTCTCTTCTGCTGCATTCGATCTGTTAGTCCTGGGGTGAGTGAATGACAAAAGTTTTTAATGGTTAGGTTATTTTTGGTTTGCAGCACCACTTTAAAAAAGCAATAATGGCAGTTTGAAGCTGAAAACCGTTGATTTTTTATGTTCCTTTAAAATGAAATCAATTAAAAGCAGTCGATCCGATAAAAAATGCTTCTGATATATGAATATATATATATATATCCAGTGCCATCAAATGCCATAAGATCATGTATCGGTTGCAAGGCACATTAAATAATATCTTATTCTTTACTTCTTTTATTAATGAAATAACAATGTACATCATTTTTTAGGAAGGGGGTCGCGGCTGACAGAGGGCTACTAATGAGGGAAGTTGACCGACGGTGGGAGAATTCGAACCCGCGACCTTCACGTCCAGACTCAACGACCTTATCTGCTTAGACACAGCAATTCAGTGAATCAGATGTGCATAATCGTTTATGGCAAAAAAAACAACTTCCCAGTCAGTTCCAAGACATATTTGGGTTCCTGAATTTTTCATCTTGGTTGCACTCCGGATTCAGCGAAGCCAATGTTGGGTTCATAATAAAAACCAACCTTACCCGAATGTGCAGTTCGATTGATGAGACGGTAGGAAAAATAACAGATGAACTTTTCTGCCTCTCGATAACTATGGTGGGGTAGTTTGCCGGAAACTAACCAATTTGTGGTAAAGTCGTGGGTAAATCTAAACAGTACTTTGGTGTTTTGGGACGACTTATCAAAAAACTTTCATGCCACTTTCTTGGATGTCTTGTTCAGACAGCAAGAAACACTACGAAAAAATTGGCTTAAATCGCCTCGGTCCTAGTCGTTTGCCAATTGTTTCCTGTTCGTTTGTCATCAAAAGCAAACTGGTGGTTTATTACTGTTTTGGGATGTTTGTTAGGGAATACAACTTGACTATGGCAAATCGGGCCACTGACCACGCTTTAGCTGTTCATTTGTTGATTAACGGAACAATACCTCCAATGGTGAACGCAATCGTATGCCTTCCGGTATGCTTTTGTTTAATTAGTTGCAAAGTTACTTTCCTAAATTTGAACAGCGATACAATAGGCTGTTTCTTACTCAGTTGAGGCCGCTTCCCGATAAACAGAACTACCTCTCCCATCCTAAGTTGATCACATATCCGAATAAATGATAGCCTCATGTGCAATGAATGTAAAACTGCCAAATTTAATACTCGAATTAAGATAAATCAAAACTACTGTCAGAACCGAATGTATTCCGGATCGTGACGAAAAACAATGCGCTTTTATTCGATTTCAAAACATGGAAAATCAGGGTTGTGAATATTTGTAATCAGTCGACGTTTCGGCTAGCATTTTCAAAACAAGTTTGTGATCGATCCCAAACCCGCCTTGAACACTGTTACCCAAGGTAAGCGGAAAGTCGGCTGATTAAAAGCATGATGTGGATTGCATATTTTGAAATCTTCAAATGAGATAGTTCATCATTGTATTGGTTGGAAGACCTAACTACTGCTTTTGTTAAATACAAATAGTTTACTAAACCTGACTTTAATCAACTACAGTTCTCAACCTATTTTTTCAGCCGATGTTTCTGTTTGTGTTTTAATGAAAAAACAAACGTTGGCAACATATACGCATTCTTTTTCCTTCCCACTGCTTTGTATGTTAGAACAAAAAGCAGAATGAACTCCGTGGACGGTGAATGTTGACTTTTTCCGGTTATCGCGGTCTGCTTGTTTGTCTGTGTACTTGTGCGTGTGCTTTCCTGCGTATGCGTGCAAGGATCTGTGAACTTTGGTTTTTTCCTCTTTTCGCTTTGTTTCCCACGACAGTTCGGTGTTTACAAGCTCTTTGACATCTGTGATCGAATTATAAGTTTATCGCGGACCGTTGGATTAAGACCAAACAACCCGAGTATCAAAACGAAACAGGCTGCAAATTTTGTTTGATCATTAATCTATGTGAACGAGATTGTTCACTCGGAATTGTTCATATTTTTGCGCATGAAAGAAGCGTGGCTGCTAAGAAAATCTTTTTAGATTAGGCAGATAGAAACTGTAAATGAAAGAAAAACAACTTAAATTTTATCGGATAAAAATTTCCCTAGAAGTGTGGAAATTTACGGAATTTCTTTTCTACTCGATTGTTCGGCTTCTTTGTGGTTCACTATTCTATGATTTTATGTTTGTACGAGCTAAATGTTTTTTGGCACTTCTATGTGATTGGAGTCAAAGTAACCGCACATTTTCTGATCTGAATCCAACGTTGCTATTTTTCAGAATGAGCAGCATTTAATTCGGTCCCAGATACTAAAGTATCGTTTGATCAAAATTTCTGCCCTCTGATTAAAGCGGATGAACTTTTCCAAAGTGTTTTCAATCGTTCTTACACACACACCCACATAGAACGAACGGCTCATAAATCAAAGAAAACTCCCTTAAGCATTCCCACGCACATGAGCTAATATACATTGTTTTGGGATACCCTACCAGAATAATTCGTCTGTTAACTTTCGTTGAATGTGGTTAATCGTAGCAACCGGAAGTTTGACTAGTCACCAAGTCTCTCGACCGTCCTGTGTTCCGCTACATCAAATGGTAAGAGATAACAAACAACGTAAGTTTGTTTTCGATCAGGTCGCAACGACCTTTGGATGTGAAATACCGGGAGGAGTTTTGTGAACCCACCATCCTCTTTGGGAACAACTTTGATTTGCAACTTTATTTACCGTTTCCTTTTCGTTCTTCTCACTTTCCCGTTGAAATGGATGCAGACAGGTCTTGGAATCTACCTATAGTGAGTTCAGTGTGTCGTGAATAATTGCTTATAAATGGGCTATCGAAAAAACTGACTACACCTGCTCATTGACTGTAGTCAACCACTTGAAATCATGGAATTTCGATGCCCTAGAATCCTCCCATCGCCAGTCAGCTTGTCCAGTTGGCAGTCCTGATTTGCTTGTGACCCTCTGCCTTAAAATTCCATGCACTTTGTCCTTCTGATGATAAAAATTAATAAATAAAACAAAAGCATTTTACCGTGAGTTTCGACAGCAGGGCGTCGAGCGAAATTTGGTGCCACATCCGGTGATACACTTTGCATCTGTAGTCTTTTCTGACTAAATGAAACTCTTGATAAATAGCTGAATTTTTCCCTCGATTAGGATACTGGTTATTTGGTTCACGGTGAACTGTTACTTGCCTGGATCGCGGCAAAGAATTAATTTATCAATTCGATTCTTGATTTAATCAATAAAAAGAACACGCGAGGCGATTTCACCTCCCGGGTGTTTGGACAACAGTTGCAGTCTAGAGGAGTACCAGATCCATTATGCCTGCATTTTTTAAGTTTAGAGAATTTCCGGATTGATGGCAACCACTGAGCGCTATCACCTGTTGTTTTTTTCTAACTTGAAGTTGGGTTGATTGCCCGGGAAAAGCCAGCAAACTTTTTGCCGTGCAAATGTTACTAACCGCATCTGGTCTTTGACAGAGGTGAAGCTATTTTCATCCATGGTTTGAATCCATTTCGCAAGGACTGAGGAATTTGTGTTGCACGTGACTTGGAAAGCGAACCCAAAAAATTGGAAATATGGCGATTATTTGCCTAGTGGCTGATATGGCAAAGCAAACTGGAGAGTAAATAAACCCGAATGATCAATTGCTTCTGTCAATCTATTGAGCGATAAAGCGGCCCGTTTGCATCATTTCTGAATCTAGTTCAATGAAACAGCTTCCACTGAACTGCGAGCATGAGTTTACCTTGATGAGCTACTTATATCCATTATTCCAAGTTCCATAGCACTAGGAATTATCATATAACAGGTGTGGAAACTTTAAGCTTTATAATTGAACGGCCCGATTAAGGGATGTACAATCCCAAAGACTGGATGAGGAGTTAACATTTTTGGGTTTTGCTCGACGAAGCACAGAATCGTAGCAAAATCCCTGCAAATGGAACTGCTAAGGAATTTAATAGCGCAATTCATACTACCAGCTAGAATTTGGGCTTGGCTTATTGATAGCCATTTCGATTAATACATTTTTTGGTCTGAATTGCTGGTTGAGGTCGTCGTGGATTCGCAATGCAAACTACGAAAGTGTAGGCTGTGCTTTGGCTACGAGGATTTCCTCATCTGATTTACTTTTACAATTCGAATTGCTTGGGATCAGGTCAACTGTACAGAAGCCAGTTCTTATTGTAAATGATAGCTTAGAAATGTTCTTTGATAAGTTCATTTTATGTTATAAATCGCGTCGTTCCTTTTTACGTTACTGATCAGTGGTGAAATAACTCGCCAAGTAATGGTTACTACCGATCAAATAAAATAACGTAAAGCGGCAGCTTTCCCTTCGTTATTAACTGATAGTTGTGGGTATTGACTGGGCCCCAGATGGAGCTCAAATTTGGCGGGAAAGTAAGCGTGACGGTAAGCGAAATCTCCTGACCAACTGGATCTCCGAGCTAGGTCCCAGAAGCCTGTTTAACGTCGTCGTGAAGTGAAGCAATCTTGCAGCTATCTATAAACCGTGGAAGACCGATACTCAGGCGGAGACCTAATACTATGGTGATTTTTTGTTTCACTGCGCATTAATCTTGCATAATTAACCTAAATAGTACGTTCTAATTTACAAAATAATGTTAGTCACCACCTGTCACTGGTTTTCGATGAGTTTGAAAAACTGTTATGTGAGGAATACAGAATGCGTATGCTGCCCAGGATATTTACCAAGTTCACCGTTGGCACTGTATCTTTTTCACGGTCGCAACAATACGAACATTGCTGCCGGGGTTTTTTGCGAACCCATCTAGTAGTGTGCATGTGTGTGTGCGTGTTAATCACTCGCACGTTCATCACTGCAATGACTTACCACCTGCATCTGCCTTATGGCAGGTGTGGTAGTTGTTTTGTTTCCTTCTGTGTAATTAATTCACACTTCCATATCCGCGTTACATCTGAGTGGCCAATGCGATTGTGGGCAACAGTTTACGTCAACTCAGGAATGGCTAATTTCTAGCTGATGTAAGACAACGAAAATCGTGCCAGGTCACGTCATTGTTAAACGCCCTACCCAACAAGATAAGGTAAGCAAAGTATTTAACATTCCATGTGCTTACTGCCAGATGCCAAACTTATGAGGTTCGTTTTCCCATCAATTAAAAATGATGCCTGTGATATGTCCTATGAATATGAAACTTGGTTATCACAATGCTGCTGATATACTACTAATCTCACGGTCGTGCATTACAAATTTAGAGAAAAGGTTAGATCTGCTTTATAACGACTACAGTTTTGACCTTTAGAAATAAAATATAAGTGACTTAAGTCGGATGCAGGTTACATTGCTTATTTTGCGATTCCGTACGACGTTTTGATAAAAATCTCGTATGACTGACAAATGTAAATAGTCAATTTATTTCCTAATTTGGAAACTTGAGAAGTGTTCTGTGTGTCAAATGTTACTAACCCGCAGTAGGGAATTACAATAACTGACGAGAATAGAATTTTTAGTATTAGGAGATTGAATTTTTTCATGAAATAACAATTCACTACCTGCACAGAAGTCACCTATCAGTAGGGCTTGATCGCTGTGCGCTAGCGGACAGTAACCATGCAAATCAGTGACGGATAGATGGAACGTCATGTAGTGAAGTTCAACAAACCGTTCACAGCCTACCCGGTAGCGTAATGGCTAAGGCGTTCGACTCAGAATCGTTCGTCCTTGTTCGGGTTCGCGTCCCAATTCGGGCGCGGTCGATATGCACTGCTCATGATTCCTAACAAGGATCAAACAGCTGTACAGTGCCTCCATGGTTTCTTTGTGGTCAGTTGAGCGATCATATCACATGGTGAATTATTTCACAAGATGGAATTGTTCGCTTTGGTTTAGGCAAGTGAAAACTTCGTTTTCTCCCGGGGTCACACCGGATAAAAACCAACTATGCAGTAAATTACGTCTTATCATGTCTTTTTTACGGTGAAAAATGTCAGCCTTTCAATTGCATATTGCTGTGGCGCGGCAGATGTCTTTTGCCTGATTACTCGTTCGCAATCCGTAGTGCAATATCCGCTATATCCGAATGTCCGAATAGAGTACCTGCGGACTGAGACAACAAATTATTTTGCTCTGACTTCAAGTGCTCCGTTCAATATAAACCCTCCCAGTTCATCTCTATTTTGGAGGCATTTTCCTCGGCAGTCACGACCAGAAGCATGATCCCCTTATCAAGCGCGTTTCTCAAAGACTGTGTTGGTCAAAATTTTGGGAAAAACACCAAAAAGGATTCAATATTCCTTGGGTTTTGGACGTGTTCTGTGCACTTCTGGGCCTTGTTTTTCTCTCTTATCAATGAAATTCCCTTAATTTCATCAGTTTGAGCTTCAAAATTCCTAATTTCTTTTCGATTAACTGTTATGCAGATTTTGGTTCGCAATATTCAGTGTCTCCAGGCCGATTGGTTGCTTTGACAACAGTTATTCTTCTAAGCGTACGTCGCCTTACTTAGACCAGAATATTGGAAAGTTTTGGCCTCTTAAAGGTATTAGTAAAAATGAAATATGCAGAAAGCGGGCCCCTTTGCAAAATTTAAACGATACCCTTCGTGCATTTTACATACGAAGTGAGTTGGTTGAAATTGGGTAATAAATTTTGCCACAGACCCTAGATTTTATGGGTGAGTAAATTACACAATTTATAACTAATGATTTCACTTCCACCTGGCGTCTCCCATTATCTGTTGATCGTTAACCGTTTTTCGATAATGCCTCGTTGGTGGTCCGTAGTCGGAATGCAGTACCAAAAAAGCATATTCTTGTTTCCAAATGTTATTTTGTTGAATTTCAACTAATGTGGTGAGTCTTCTAGAAAAAAGACCAAATGGTAACTAATCGAACAATAAATTTCTAAAATTTCGTCAGCAGAGAAGGTACATTTAGCCGCTGGATAGACAAACGATAGCGAATCAAAAGATTTCGTGTGCAAAACATTAACAATTACTGTTTCCTCAATCAAACTTAGTAATATTAATCTGCAAACATGGGGATTATACGTCGCTGTCCAACACGGACTGCACCTGTGCACAGCTATCACTGGGAGTGTTACTCCTATCAGCTTGGGTAAACCGAAAGACATGCACAAACTAGGGTGAACCCGTTATCAGTTGGATTTCGAATATCATGGTTTGTAAACTTCAGACTAGATAATAGCCATTTTGTATGCTACTGGACAAAACCTAGCATTCAGTGGTAATGCCTAATTGGTAATCAATTACCAGAGACACTTACGAAAGACGACTACCTCTGATTTGTTTGCAACTAACTGCAAGACATATGCGACTGGATTATTGTTGAGGATCGGACCGGGAATCAGTGATCTTACGTCAGTAACTCTTTTACTGTCCACCCACCCTTGTTTGGTCAACTTTTGTCCTGTCTTGATGCTCCGGGATGACGTTTTGTATGACAAACTTACAATGGCTGTGTAAAGCTAGTAACCATTACACCAATGGAATTACACATGTCCACACTGCGGCGAAAGGCAAGAAGTTACCTGTGGACGAAACAACTATTACAGCCTTATCCTTGAAAGATTTATACTTCAGGGATATAAAAATTTAACAAAACAAGATGAATGCTTCATTTTATGGACTCTTTTATTGTGCAAACTCAGCCGGAAACGAAAAGCGGTAAAGGCCTTTACGTAACACCGCAAATAATTCAGCGTACTGGTAGCTTTCAGTAGTTTAGTGAAAATTTCGATAAGGTGAAAAAATCCGTATTATTTATATTGGTGCTAGGAAACATAGGTACTTGGGTCCAAACTGTTTTTTGAACAAACTGCTGCTTGAGACGTTGCACTAAACGCAGGGTCAAAAAACACTTCGATTACGCACTTCGCAAAACAACTTTCAAAGGTTTAGCGTATCATACCTAACTAATAGGCATTTTGGAATTAACGGAAATCAAGTGCTTCCCATTACTGTGTTTTTAAACCGTGGACTTCTTCATCCTCTTGTATACTAGTTTAGATGTGAGCTTTCAAATTCGTTCAATTACACCGCTATGCAGTTTCCCAGTATATGTAAACCAAATCCCAACGTGTGAAACTATAAAGTTAACTAGTGAGTGATTCAATGAGCTTATGTACGAAGTGAATAGAATGGTAATACTAGTGATAAAAGTGAGATTTATTTCTGCGAGACATTCGGTACCTTCAATTTTTGTAGGTAGTAATGCTCCTTATTACACTTTGCAACCCCTTATGGTAACCATACTGAGGGTTATTCAACCTGTATAACACTTGCTTCCTCACCATTTCAAAAATTACTTGCTCAGGCCAGTGAATCTTTATTCCGTTAACAGACACTCATGCTTTCCGTAACAGGTATGTCTGTAAGAGGTGGATAACGCTGCATACTACACAAAAAATATTTTTCAATGTCTTTTGAAGCGCCTTTTCCTTCGACTGGGAAGATGACGAACGATGAGGTCATATATTGGATATATTTTTGCAGATTTGTTACAATGTATATCAGATAACCATGCATTCTGGCATAAAATTTGCCATTCGGCCACGTTTTTCAACGCAATATTATTGTTTGAGTAGGATGTTTCAACGAAATCTCAGCGACAATTTTTTTATAAAATATTTGCAGCGCGCCAAGCAACCTGCGATTTCGATTCGGATTTGAAATGCCTTGCAAGAAATTTGGTCAACAAAATGAGACCCTAATCTTTATCTAGCAACTTTACTTTTGAAGAACAGTACATAGCAAGTTGCGCAGTATACAGGGAACTACGGCTCACTTGAGAAACACTCAGAATTCATCCGACGGGAATTGCTGCTTTGGGCCATCTATGCAGAAAAATAATTCACATTTCCCATTTGGTTACTTACGAGTAGCGTGCAGCCAAAAGCAAAACAAAAGCACTTCATCTGACCAGCTAGGGACAAAGTTGGGGAATGTCGATGCTTTGTATCATATAAAAGAGCACTACCAATTATTCTGGCTGCTCCACCATATGGTTCATCTACAGTTTGGCTATATAGTTGATTGCTTTCAAAGTTGTTTGGGACCGGTTGCTGCGAAACTACTGTCAACTTCTCTTCGGTGCGAAGACAAAAGTAAGTTGCAGTTGCTTTGCTAACTCAAAGACAACATATGCTTTTATACCATCGACGCATAACATATCTGTAGGTGGTTGAATCTCCCTGAAGCCTATCATTTTCATTTGCAACGTAAGCTTTGGGCGAAAAAAGTTTTGTTATTTGGGCAGGTTTGACAGCAATAGCTAGGTCCGGAGTTGAAGTGATTTGCGCTGCTCTTAACAAAAAATAGCATTACCAACGGTAAAACATTACATATCCTGATAGTGGACTCAGAAACAACCGTTTAGGACAATCTGTGATGTGTTTATGTCACTGGGACTAGACGCAGGATATAAAGCGACAGATCTCAATTACTCAAACAGAAACCGAATAGGCTTAGTTGGTTTAGACATGCGCTAGGAACACCCACAGATAGACGCCTTTGCTATATGCTGTTCTTCAGGGTAGGTATTTTTTGGCAGATGGATCAAACTGGTCACTCTCAAGTAGGTCGAGTAGGATTTCCGAGTTGGAACCTACGTGGTTCTATAACTCAATGAGACCATATACCATACGGCTGCCACTCTCCTAGGGGTTCTTGCTGCCCCGTAGCTCGTCGGAATTTTGTCTTGTGGGATCTTCGTCAACGTTATTCGGTGCTTCGAATTAGTGGGGCAACCCAGATCATTGTGGTAAAAACGGAACTGAAAGTGGCAAATGTGTACCCGCTTGTGAATTATATGACAAAACTGGAGGCAGGACACAATAGGTCATCACGTAATTTATTAGATAAGTCCATTGGTGCATCAGGAATGACAGTTAGAAATGGAGTTATTCAACAATTTGGTTCACCTATGTAACAAATTCACCCGCTGTTTTGCAAAATCAGATGCTCGTAAGAAAGTATAGTTGACGTTCCATGGTTTTTTCGTAGCAGGCAGCGTCTGTTATTCCTGTGGCATATTGTCAATATTCTGCAAAGTCTAATTTGAGGACATTATGTAGCGGCCAAAAACCCAAAGTATTCACTTGCGATTACGTCTGTCATTTGTAACGTCAAATCTATCAGTAACTCTGGAATGCTGTACTGGAATTTATATTTATCTTTGACACCTAATATGGATTGGTTGGGTTATGTCGTTTATCATGTATTTTTAGTACGACCCATTTAATGATTGTTCGGGCGAAACCTCGAAGATCTGCCCTGATTCTTCAAAATGCAAGAAAAATCAAACACTATCAATCCGAATGACGATAAAATGTTTCCAGAAGCCCGTATTTTGTTTTGACGACTACTTTTCGTTTACAGATTCAGTTCACTCAAGTAGTCGATAATCTCTTAAGCTTTCTCATGTTGTGTCCTATTGAAAGGTAATCATGGATCGGCCAAACCATGTCATTCACTGTTTGGCAGTTCGAAGAGGAATTCAACTACCAATGTTTCCTACGAAATCCAAAGTGTTAAATACATCGACGAATCAGTATGGACCGGGTAATGCTACAGTGAAAGTGGGCCGAGTAAATGTGATTACTATTTTCGTGGGATATAAATTTTCATTATAAAGGTATGTAATTCGCCAAATGCAATTCAATCGGTAAATCTACCTTGTAACTAATTCAGCAGGTGGTGAGGCGCGTTCAACAAAGTTAGTCCTCCTGTGCTCGCAATTTTGTTTACGTCTGCTGCCTCTTTATTGTTATCTGTATTGCTGTCTGCATAAGTTCCTCAGTGCGTTCATTTCGCCCAAATCCGGCCTACCTTGGGCGGTAAAAATTAAAAAAGAAACTAGCTTTGTGCCGGGCTGTATTCCATTCTGGGTAACTCCAATCGCTTAGTTCCGGAAACCAAGCTGGTCGTTTATTTGGTAATTTTCTATTCCTTCCGAGGAGCGTCAAATATTAACAAATCATCGGTCGTTTAAATTAATTGGATTTGAATCAAGCGATTTTGTGAAACTTTCCCAGAGTGCTATGTGAATATTTATTAAGCCGATGGCTTTGAAGACTGGTGCCTATCGGAACGATGTTGATAGTTTTCAGTCCGCCGTGAGCACTCAAACAGACCTTCACATCTCAGATGTTTCCTTACCAGTCCGAGTCGCCTCAAGTGATGACGAAAGTTTGGGGTCTGACCGCTAAGCTAAAAGCCAAATATCTTTTTAAAATTATATTAAGGAATTTAAATAGCATAAGAATTCTAACTATTGCTAGTTCGACAACAATTAGATATTCCCACCACCACTGGTGTCCCATTGATCCGTCTTCCACCAACTACAACCCCGGGGAGTGGGGGGGGGGAGTTTGGGATAGAAACGGAACCACGGTTGAGCAGAACCGCTGGTCACTTACAAATCCACTGGGCCTATTGATTAGGTCAAGCGAAAATCAATCTGCAAATCGAGCCATATCCTACATTTTCTTAGAACATTTTGTAACTGAATTCTGACAACTTTCATCAGTACACCTATTGTTACTGTGTATCACAGAAACGGATATTGAATGTAATGTAACACAGGTGCACCATTAATCTGTCGAGTTAAATTTCAGCCAATGATTAGGCTATGGCATGTTCAGCTATTATGCAGACACCGTTTCCGGTGCACACGTTTGTCAAGGATATCGGAGTTTAGTTTATTAGTTCAAGCTCAGGAATCTAATGAATGAAAAGGATTCGGCTAATTAATTACCTGTCTTAGTACGGGAGGTAAGTAAAACCACATTCCTGATACCGAAAAGCAAAATAAAGTCCAAAGTTCTACAAGAAATACCCAACTGATTATTGATTTAATCGTAGTTTGTAGATCTGTAAATTGAATAGTAAAAAGAAAGCATTTGAGTTGTTTTCTTTGGCAATCGTCTAACCGAAATGAACTTCCCATTAAAAACTAAATTCGATCAAATTTGCAGTGTATTGCTTGGTTTGTTCTCACTAAATGTTGGATGATTCTTCCAGGAAAAGTCAAAAATTAGAATGCTATGATTGACCGTAAACAAGCACTGACCTCTTTATTTGTATCAAAATAACAACCAAGCCTTAATCGAGTGTGTTGCATCTATACACATTGTCGGTGGTCAGGCAACCAACGACGTCCAGTTGCGTGGTGACGGTCACGAGTTCGAACGCTCGCAAGGCCACTTAACTTCGGCAGTTAGGAGTCTTTGTCGGCAGTGAAGATCTCCCTCAAAATGATATACATTATTGTTTCACATAAAATAGTGTGGTAAAATAAAAGCGAAGTTGAAGACTGCGCACTGTCTCCATTTCTGGCAGGTATTATTGAACTGGTGTTTCCCACCCTCGACGATTTTTGTCGTAATGGTCAAGTGAAATCAGATAGTCTAAAACCGTCCGAATGTAACCCAACCGCGTACGAATACGACAAATTAGTATTCGATAGAAGCCAAAATGAACTATCAAACTAAATCGTGGTACACTAAACTAAAGGCTCATTGAACGGCCTCAGCCTATATGTATTTGCAAGACGCATTGAATGTGGAATGACAGTTCAGATCTGCTTGGAATACGAATCTTCGGACAAGAGAAAAGACTGGGGCAAATAGTAAACAAATCGCCCAATTATATTTATATTATATCGACGTTACTTGGCACTTCCAATCAATCAATGTTGATTTGTTCCGCCAATTTTTGTCTGGCTACTAAGTGTGATATGATCGACTTGGAAAAATTATGCCAAGTTATAATAAAGTATTTACAAGGTATTTCAACAAGACTGACGGTGATCACAAACGATTAGCGGACAGGCGATGTGTCACAAGATTTTCGATATATTTTCTATCCAGTTCCCTAACTGCGAAGCTTGACGAAAAAGGGGTTTCCATTGCTTTGTTCAATGATGCATTCACATCAAAGCGGCCGGTGTTTGCTTGTCTCGTAAAAATGGGGGTCTATCGTCAAAATTGGTCGCGGTGTCAAAAATGCAAGAAAACGTTTGTGAAAAAAGTAACAGAATGCACGAACTTCCAAAGTTTTCTTATTCGTCTCTTTTTCTTCCCAAGTAGAAACAGAATGCCGTGTGTGTTTGCGCCATTCATCTCTTAAGCGGTACTCCAACAAAATATTTCTCATTCAAATGTTATGATGATCTGAATTCTGGCACAGGCATTCCCTGGTACTGGGAACAAACGAACGAGTATGTGAGAGAAAAGCATTTAGTGAGACGGACGACGTACTCACTATGTAGTAATTTTTAAGAGACTGAGCTTTAGATAGTAGTTTGTGCGCACTCAGTTTTGTCACGCGTTCATAATCCTCAGACCTCAACATGCGTTGACGAATTCACCGAGACTGGTGATGAAATGCTTAGGATCCAATCACCAAACTCAGCAAGCGAAACCTCATGAAAACAAAGAACTTGAGCTGAAACTAACACACATATTCATATACGTTGACAATTATCTATAGAATACACGCAGTACTGAAATCCACCACAGAGTGCCTGCTCTATCCGGATAGCTGAACCAGATTTGCGATTTGTTATTTTCTTTTGATATACTGTAACACTTGAGATCACGTCTTCCCTATGACTTTATCTGTAATGTAACTAGGCAAACAATCAGTTGTTTCCGATCACAGGCATCTAACTTTGCTTATTGAGTTGCAAACCCATGTTCTGCTTAGACGATTTAGAATCACGGGAACAAAATCTTTTTAAAGCGTTTCATAACTGTTCTCATTCGTATCATTATATTAAAACTTAAACGACAAACTGGCTATCTGCTTGTACGAAATGCCGGATTTCAGAGATCCTCTTCGCTGTGCGAGAATGTCATCATTTCTTACGTTTAAAGAAACTTCTTCCTTAGAATCTCATTTGAATCGTTTGGAGCGTGAATGGATGATAAGTCCATTTAAAAATTACATGGTGATTCACCGGAGGATTTTGTCATTCAGGTAAGACTAGCTTTCAGAAACGGAACAAAAGGCCGACAGTATTGCCTTATCTCCTCAGTAGTATGTTTCGCATGCGGAAAATTCTGCTCATTCATCCGTATGCGAAACTTACTACTGAGATTAAAGATGCTTCCAGATTGTTTTTGGTTTGTAAAATTTCCCTTACTTTTGAGAATACTTCGTGAGTACTTTCGATTTTCCTAACCAGGAAATCGATTATGGGACAAAATTTGTTCCAATCTTATTAGTATATTCGAGCGATTAAAACGGTCCTCCTTGCACTGCTGCCCGCCTCGTTGTGTGTAATTATCTTCACTGTATGGATGTGACAAAGTGCCCTTAAAGACCTGATTTGCACCTTGTGAGAGGAAGTTGGATTGTTCCACTGGAACATCGATTAGGCTCCCAAAAAGGTAACCTCTTTATATATAATTTTATCATTTCAAATTACACCGCACTATTTTGTTAGCAAAATCAATCGTATTCCAATAGGGTCACTTTTATCTCAGAAAGCATTTTTTAAAATCAATAGTTTGTTGATCTGATCCGGTTAAGCGCAGCAACGGTGGGATTCAAACCCACGCACGGGAATCACCTACACTTTCTTACCTATGCTACAATAGCCAGTCTAAGCCGTCATGCCAGGGGCACAGAACTACGTTAAACCGTTATCCTGCCACCCGCTGAGTAATTAATATTGCTAAAACGTTCTTTGATGATAATTCGAATAAGTGAATTGCTTTTGCATGATATGTATATCATAATTTACGATTTAACAAAGCAACTCAAATATTGCTTGCTTCGAATCCAGTCAGGGTGAATCGGGTACCACTTTCGTGCTAGTGTAAATCATGTTGTTCTTAGGTGATCCGGTGAGGAGTGTCTGCTAGAATGAGCTATGAGTTGAGTCACTCAATTCCCTTCATTAGGTAGTTTAAAATGTAGTAAGGATACCGTCAGCGTCGTAGGATTCTCGACAACGATAAACCTGTATACCATCATTTCTTTGTACTAAATTGTGCAATAAGTACGCATAAATAGATTCATTTCTAATGCCGGACATTGTGCGTAGCCTTATCCTTCTAACAATTTCGTGCTAATCGAGTTACATTGAAGGACCGGTTGGCCATTTTGTGTTATAAATAAAGTTTTGCTTTCCATCCAGCATTACCTTTTGTAACATTTATGGACAAAGCATACGCAAACTTTTTCGTTTTCTTTCTTCCCATGTGCCTAATAGCTCACTTAGTCTTGACATTGGATCGTAGTAATTCGTAGTGGCGAGAGAGTGAAATCGGCTTAATATCAAACGTCCTGTAGTAAGTCGTTTTGTGCATTGGTGGGTTTTCTAGACATTCCACAAATCAACCAGGCTGCTTCAGTACTGACGCGTAACGGCGGTGATTGTAATGGTTGTATTCACGGGAATTATTCCATTGACTAGCTTGATTTTTCTAGCATCGTGCTACTGTCAGTGGAACGGATATTAAAAACAAATAAATAAATGAATAAATAGACAGATAAATAAATAAATGTAAATCAAGAAAAGCTGACATAGATGTCTGAAATTCTTGTTGAAGAACATAGTCTGTGAGATGGTTTATGCCGATTATTTTGTCGCAATTATCTCAAACTGGAAGTCACACAACAACGCCTTTGATAGTGTTCGAACCGTCAAGTAGCCCGGAGAGAAACAGCTGTCAGCGAAATATCAAAACTACGCCTCTAGTCCTACATTCAGCTGTTCCCGCAACATGCGCGTTGCACGAGATTGTGTCCGCACGCTTAACTGCAGTTTGCAGACCTCGAAAATTTGCGCAACACAAGAGCAAATCATTAGTGTTGGGCATCTTTTTCGAGGTAAAAACAACTCTACAAATAGCCTTGGGAGACATTCTGCTGCTCGATTATTTCAGCAATCAGAGCAATAATGTGATGATGCCCAACAAGAATGCAATCCGCTTTGCGTCGCTGCTTCGTCTTTTAATGGTCATTTCGGTGGCGGTATTTATTAAGCGTATCATTCATGCACGCAACAAATGTGAATCTGTTCGATGCTTGAATGGATGCTGTTTGGATTGAAGCCCTCTTAAATGACACTGGTTAGTAAAATCGGATTGGAATTGCGCCTGCATACATGTGAACACAATTCTTTATTGTTCATAACAAGGTTTCCGGCGCCAACTGGAATTCCGTCGATATAAAGGATACCTGATGCATTTTTCAACCTACAAGTTTCAAATTGGGGTGATTTGTTCGAAACAGTCGGACCTTGAACCAGTTACCGTTGCGCTTATAAGCACGTGCACACCATTCAGAAACCACAACCAAACCAAAGTCTGTTCATATTAACGTTTTGTGCAAAGGTGGGTGGATGAGAAATATGAACATCTCACAGAGAAATAAGCTTTAAAAAAATGCACAACTTAACGCTGTATAAGTTTTTTGACGAGGTTATTATCCCGAGACAGAAATGTCACGATTCGTGGGCCAAGAAAGAGATTTTAAAAGAAATGGTAAAGTTTATCGTTAGTCGTCTCCTTGCAGTCACTCGTACTTCATTTTTATCGCTCAGTGCCGTGACTAAGGTAAGCTTTATTTAGTAAATAACAAATTTCCTGTTGGATGACAGCTAGTATTCTATTTCGCTTCAGTTCACCTTGTAAAACTGTCAACCGTGTACTAATGTGCTCTGGTTTCGGCAGCTAACTGGCAGCACCGAATAATAATTGAAAAAGAGCAAACACCAATTACAAGTCACTTGGGTCTTCATTCAGAAACACAGCGTCATCAGCATATTCTAATCTATACTATTTCTTGCCTCAGCAAATAGTAGTGCCATTAATATGACGTGAGTGAAGGACGCCTCTCATGTTCACCTTAAATGCAAACTTTAGAAAAAGGGGTTAGAATAAGCAGCTCTGATGAAAGCCACTGCTTCGGTGAACTCAGATAACAAAATTGTCAGAGGTACAAAGTCGCTTACACCCATTTGCTGACGACGGCTGGAGAAGTGAAAGGAATTTTCTTCGCGCAAAATTCAGTAAACTGTAAGGCTAGGTGATTATTCCAGGGGCACTCTGAGACGAATAAGAACAGGCATCCTGCGTTTCCAGTAGGCATGCCTACGTTCTAACCCTGTTAGATATATATATATATATATATATATATATATATATATGCAGATATATGTACATATATATATAAATTGCAAACCATTTTTAAAACAAGCATTGTACCAGTGCAAAAAAAGATAAATAGAATTTCACAGGGGGTGAACAACTAGGGGGAAAAATAATAATGGGCCACTACAAATCAACTGTTTTCTTTTTAGTTTTAACCATATACGTTTTGTGATTTTTGGTTGAATTCTGCTTGGTTTTAAGGGTTCTGAGCCATATCTCTCAGGATCTGCAAGCAATAATAATCCTCATCTCTTCTACCCCGACTACGAAGGTGCGAAGCACCAGCCGAGGCTAAATCCGACACAAACATCTTCCTATCTCTACTCCAAGTCATAACTTAACCGCCCCATCGCTTCTTCCAATCTTGCACAGCACTTTCGAAATGAGCACGAAAAGGCAGACGAGAGGTTAGCATGCGCAATACGTGTCCATTCTACCAAAGATGAGGTAGAGTGGTTAGCTCAGTCAGAGAACGACTGATTTCACCTAACACATGATGGCATACCTTGCTGTTGCTCACCCGATGTTCCCATCAAATATGCACAATGCTTCAGAGCCATCGGCTGTTGAAAACAGAAAGTCGCCCGGGATCCTCAACACGGATAGGCCAGGTCTTGCAGTTGTAAAAAAGAACGCTACGAACCGTGGCATTCTACACCCTTCACTTGAGGGAAAGCCAGATTTGATGGCGGCGCCAAAAAGTGTCCTAGTTTCGCGAAAACGTCTCTGGCTTTCGCAGTTCTTTATGAGACCTCCCCCCAACACTTCTATCGGGTGTGATTAGGCCTCCGGTGTACCTGATCTGTAACCAGTCGCCACAAAGAGTGAGCGCAGGTACAACCTCCCGCCAGTCTCGAAGAAGTACCTTGAATTTTGAAGGTAAGATACAAACATCGCATAGTGATACCTCAATCGCCAAGCCGTCCAAACAGGTTGAATTGCCTATCCACTGTCACATCGAAAAAGGATATCATTGGCATACTCTAAGTCAAAAACTGTTTCCTGGGAGGAGTTCAACTCCATCGTCTAAAAGATCAGATAAAGCATTCTGTGGAACCCTGTCTAGGACAAAGTCGAAAAGAAATGGGGATAAAAGGCAGTCTTACCGTACTGCACGAGAGACGAAGAAGGGTGGCGAAAGCTGGTCGTATGCCTTAATCCGACTTGAGGAACGAGGGCAAAACTCTGTGAGGAGCAACACATACTTCTCAACAAACAATGTTACAGTGCGGACCTATCAACAGAGTTAAAGTCTTCACTACGTTCAAAAACATAATAATCACTGGCCATTGGAAGGTAAAATGATGCTGTAACACTTTTCGGAGGGTGAAGATTTGATGGAGGTGTCCGCGACCAGCGCGAGACTCAGCCTGTTCTTTTCAAAATTGCCCATATTGCGTGTTGTATAACCTACGAAGAATGACGAACGAAAGCAGTTTCGACTATATCGGGATAAGTCCAATGCTCCCATGGTTGGCACAGTCGCTGCAAAAGCCCTTTTGAAGATGGGAACAAAAATCGACCTCGCCCCCTTGAGCAGGGGACATTCTCGGAGTACCTAATCTTCGAAAGGAACACTTGAAGTTTCCTGACCAATTCCACCCTTCCATCTTCAAATTGAGCTAAAGAAATGCTGGAGGAAAGTTATGGATGGGCAAACAGCCAGCTTCACAGATCGTCTCACTCACACCCATGCTTCCTTACCAGTAGCTCGGACGAAATGAAACGGCTTGCGGGAATTTCCCGTGGTAGCAGCATGTTCCATCTCCAAACCTCGTTGAGATCACCAGACTTTGCGATCGTTAAGCAGGCTGGCACGATGTTCAGGTCTCAATAACAGCCACGCTTCGTTAAACTCGCTACCCGCCTGGATGGACTGGAGTGCATTAATAAGGCACAGAAACTCAGCAGAAATCCAGGGTGTCAAAACGCGATGGGTCAAGCTGAAATTCGCCAAACCAGCAAAACGCAAAGACACTCTTGGTAACCAACTAGTGCCCATTGATGTTTTGAGGTGGGGGCAATCTTAGCTTTCCAGCCAGCTTGCCTCGAAAATTTGATAGGCGAGTCGGACCAGATAGCTTGTCGCAATTTACCCGATGCTGCACCACGTGTTTTGAGCCCCCATTGAAACACATGGATAGCTTAGTGAATACTAACCTGTGATCGGAGTCGAGGAGAGTGCTCCAATACGACCGGCAGTCTTGTAGACAGCCCCGCCATCTGTATCTAATGGTAATATGATCAATCTGGGTCCATCGGTGACCCGAATATGGCGGACGCCGTGGGGCGCACAGACGACTGAAACGTCTGAAGCTCGTACTATCGAAAAACAATTGATGGTCTGAGCACAAGCCAGCAACCGTTCCTGGTTTCAGAATGTCGGGAATAGAGAGCAAAGGGACCTCCCAGATGCGTCTCATTATAGGACAGCCTATTTTCTAGGGGTTCTTAGACCTTGCCAAAATCACGATGTCACCCGGCCTTGCTGTACGTAAGACGTCATTCAGCTTTTGATAGGGAAATGTCATTGACTGTATCTGGGCAGTTGGCGCACAAGCTGAGATAAAAAACTACCTGCGTCAATCAGAACCACGGTTATTTATTCTGCATGGACTTACAAGTTTCGCTGCGCATATCCGGCTGTCACAACGAGTCAACACCTCGCGAGCCGCCGTCACTCAACGAGCTGCGCCGCATGACTTATCGCAGGTCAAAGATCCAATCATGCCTCGAAGGCCAATGGATAGAGGCCTGACGGAGTAGTCTCCTGGTCCTCCAACTCGGGGGTTAATCTCAGTTAACAACCGAGTCGGAAAAACGAGTGGATCCAATTAAATGGGCTTCCATTCAGCTATACTCCGCTGCCTTGCCGTCATGCTCTTGCCAGAACCAAAGGCTTCCGTGCAGAACCCTAATCGTTCTTCTGCTTAGCGGCTGGACTCCTTAGCAGTATTCATCCATCCATCAATCTCCATGAGTTACATGTCGACAAATAACCCCATACTGCATCGGTCATCGCGCAGGATAATCAGGATCGCGCTGCCCATTACATCGAGCGCAGGTGGGATTGGTAGTGATAAGTATGTAATTGCTCACAGTTCCCTCCCTTTTATTCAACCTGTCTCTTCTGTCTCCAACCCAATCTCGAGCTGGCAGCGTGCATGTGCATTTTTTGAAGTATGGGTACCAACCTGAGTGACTCACTCCACGATGAAGGAATACGATCCTCGTTCCAAGTATTCGATGTAATCAAGGAGTAAGTAATGTCACTGAGGGCTTCTCCAACCCGGTTTGAAAGAAACTGGCGGGGAGGAGGGGTGTGGCGAGGTCGGGACCGCTGGCATTTCCCTTGCTTTAGAAGTCGAATATGACGACTCTACTTCCCAACTCCATTGAGGGGGATTTAGAGAACTACAAGGATTCGGCAAGTCGCAAGACGTCCCGCCTAATACGTTAGCTCGCGGCCAGCTAAAAGTGATCGATGAAATGTCAGATCCACGGGTGAGCGTGTGTGGTTGTGTGGGTGTTGCTCGTCGCATGAGTTGAAACTTCGGTCGGGCCGGTTTGCTTATGCGTGCGAGTTGGGGCGCGTGGTCAGGCTAACCGGAGAGGTTGCGGCGGGGGGGCTCGGCCGCCGTTGCTGCTTAATGAAGTTTCAAACAGTTTGAACTGCTCTACCTGAGCGGCCGCTGCTTTTCTGGCGTCGGTGCGGGGAGCGGGTTACCCCGGTTTTCACGGTCTTCTTAAGGCTTATCGCCAACATGACCTCCAGCTTCGTGTGTTTCACCTCCTTGCAGTTAGGAGCGGGGGGTTACCATTGCGAGGAGACGGAGGTGTCTTGTGGATGAAGACTAGGAGTCTAGGGGCATCCAGAGGGCGAAAGGCCTGCTGAGGGCCGAGCATGTCACTGCTTGATTTTGTACCACTGCTCGTCCTCATTGCTGTTCATCAAGTTCTGTGGGTTCGTCGGGGATTAGTTATCTGGTCGCTACGCTGCTGCGGAACAGCGAATCAGACAGACGTTCGAAGGTCAATCGTGCTTACTGGCCTGCGTCGAGGCTGATTTGCGGCGTGCGGCAAATTCCATTTAGAATGGCGATAAACGCATGCGGCCAAGTCGACTACGTAGCCACCACTATGCAATTCTGAAGAGAATGCGACATCGGCTGGGGGCGTGAGAGCGGCGGAGGGTTGAGTGGGTCGATTTTGACTCAACTACCCGATCCAGTTAGAGGCTACGTCGCGGTGAAACGCGAACTGTGTCGGTAAGGTCGTCTAGGAGTAGTGTTTAAAGGGTTGACTTGTCTGCACGAGGAGAGTGGGGGGTGGCGGTCCTCCAAATTATCACTCCTCTGAAGGCAGGCAGGCGCACCGCGCTTAAAAACAGAGACTCCGATTGCACTCAGCATTCTCCAACTTGTGCATGAGATCCACCCTGCCAAACCATTCAGGTGTCAGAAGCGCCTTACTATTTCGGAACAAGGGTGACAGACGTCCATAATCAAAACTGGTCTTTCTCCATGTCAATACTGCAGTCTGTGGGGGAGGGGGTGATGCGAGGGATAAAGGCCGAGAAGATAGAAACTGAGCAGGGCTTAACGACTACTGAGGGTCCCGTGTGCGACGGCCACTGATCCCTCGCAGCTCTCATGGCAAACAAAGCGAAGCTGGGGGTGAGCGCGGGGATCCAGTCGTGTGAGAGCTGGGTCTGTGGTGGCGGGGATGTGTGCGTTGCGTCAGCTGGGTGGAAGGAGGGCGCGTGGAGTTGTGCGTGACGGAAGCCGTTGACCGAGCGAGGGCGTTGAGGGGGCTTCGGTCGGTCGGCGTGAAGTGATGGGGAGAAGGGAGTGAGGTGCTTGAGCGAGACATGAGACGTTAGTTGGGAGTTGGGTTACTCTACTGGGAATCATGAGTGTGTTGTGGTTGTCGTGGGGGTGGAGGCGGCGAGGCAGAGTGGTGGTCGAGGTCGAAGGGTGGTCGACTATCGAGTGAGGCTGAACACGCCTGTTGGCAGCGTGCGTTTATGGGGGGTGTGTGGTTGGTTGCGCGCGTGTGTGGGTGGTGAGATCGGCGAGGGTGTGGGCGGGTTGTTGAGGCTGGATGCGGTGGCGTGAGGAAGATTGGAGCTTGGCATGAGATAAGATACGGGGCACTTACTGATTAATCTACACTGGAGAGACCGATTGCGAGTAGTCGGTTGGGTCGTTGTGTATCGTGAGGACACTAGTGGGGTGGCGCGAGGGGGGGGTCCGGGGTGGGCAAC